>JAAMPI010000215.1:0-51345 GCA_013054445.1 Cudoniella acicularis
TAAAAGAAAATACCTTTGCCTTTAATAGCTCGCGATTATATAGATTCTATATTTATAATTACCTCTAGTTATTTTATAACATTCAAGTGATCGTGACAACTTTAGTTTTGAGCAGCCTAAAGGTGGGGTCGCGAAGCCGGAAAATCGCTTAAAATGTCCTGTAAAGCACAGACTTCTGCTCCCAGGCTCGTAAGCAAACTTAAGCTTAAAAGAAGATATAAATGGTTGGAATAGACAGATAATATTCTGCCTTTCTGAGAATATCTTACATCAAGTTTTTTGTACAAAACGAGGTCGTATTGCGCACCGGGTCAAAGCCAAAGGGATAGGGATTTACTTACACTCCGGCAGCTCCGCTCCGCAAGCTCTTAGATATTTATTATTTATTAATCAATTGGGCATTTTTTTCTTCTCGGAGAGATAGACAGGAGAGAGAGAACACAAAAGTAGAACAGTATATATATCACGATACAGCAGGAACAAATCGATCAACCAAACTTAAACTTAAATTAATTACTCTTTCCCTAATGGGGTAATAAAAACCCTATGGTAATAGTCGAATCAACAGAGTCATAAGCTTCGTAACATTCATAATTGATGCACCCAACGTCCACGCTCTTTGGTGCTCCGATACCCCCTACTCCCCCCATCTCCTCAAAGCCAACCCAACCAACTAGCAAGCCAAGCCAACAAGCTAAGCCGAGCCAAGCAAAAAAGCATATCTACCCCATCAATCCGATGGATACATATTATCCCTAAATGCGCCCCGCTCCCCCCAAAAAGCGCAAGCATCCATGCAAGTTTTGTGTTTCCCCTTTTTTTGTTTGTCTGAAAACTCCCAGCTCCGACGAAAATATCATATCAGAATGTACAACCCCCAAGAATATACCTTTGTGCCTATATACCAAACCCATCTATGGTTACGCCCGGGGCTACTGCTCCATCATGATGTCTCGATTCACAAAATCTCGAATGCTCCACCGCCATAGGTCGCCCCCTCGGTTTTTGTCGGATCCAACCCATTTCTCGCACTTCCTCCTCCATCTTTCTTCCTCTTCTCGTTGCCTCCTGACGAACTCCGGTCCGACGTCGAATTCTTCACCCACGAGCCAGTCGTCCTTGAGACCACTTGCCCCCTCACTCTTTCGGCCGGTCACTTCATCTGTTTCTTTCGTTGGAGAATCTTCAAGATCAGGGACATCCTTAAAGACATCTTCTTCGTCATCTAAGGCATCGAACCCGTCCATCGTGTCTCCGCCATCACTCTTGTCTTGGCCATGCGATGGCATCTTAAGCCAGCACATGCGAATTGGATCAAAGACCATGCCACCTACAACTTGAACGTTTTGAGTTAGATTGACATTCTGAATAAGCGCTGGGCGGGGTGTTGTATTTTCTTTTTCCCGATAGATGTTCGGTGCATCCTTGAAGGCGTGCGATGGAATCGAAGTGGTTGATGGTGATGAAGCAGGAGCATCGAAAGTGTTAAGCTCGTTCTCATTACCTTCCCAACGGAAAGTGTATGGATTATAATACATGCCCTTGACAGCTGATATGTGTTAGCAAAAGGAAATACTGGTTGCGAGGTTGGGACTTACACTTCGGATTATTGAGATTTCCAAGTGGCTTGATTAGTTGAGGCTTTTGTGGTGGACCTTTGCTCTTCTTTGGCTTTACAGATTGTGCAGTCACTGTACTCAAGCCCGTTGTCGCAGAGACTTTAGCCTTCCATTGATTCGTGAGGGTATTGAGAGGACCTCCTGCAGCGGACGGAGCGCGTTGCGCCAAAGAATGTTCTCTTGCCATTCGACTTGCAGTGGTGTCACGTGCGAATCTGGGTAGTTCGTCTCTGCTTCTTGCCGGTGAGTAAGGTGTTAGAGGAGCTGGTGTTTGAGTTCGCAAAGGTATGGGTTCGTTTTGAAGTTTATTTCGCAACGCAGATAGTTTTGGTGGACCACGACCTATCGGTTCTTTGATGAATCGCTGCTCTGAATCGCGAGATGTAGGCAGATCATCAAACCCGTCTAGTTCGCAACCATCTCCAAAATGCCTTCGTCGGACTGGTTTAATTATTTGCCGTTTTGCAGCTGCTTCTCGAGCCAGTATCTCGGCACCTCTTGGCCGTCGGGGGCTCGGCGACCTCATGGTCGACCTCGAGACGGCCCTCGACGTCGGCCGAAGCTCAATACTGTTGTTTGACGACTCGGAATCATGTCGGCGGAAATGGCGAGAAGTCTTTGCAACAACATGATGCGATTGCGAACTCGATGCACCAGCGGGTAGGAAAGGGAGAGGGTTCTTTCGAGCATGAGACAGGCTTGATTCGGCTCCAGAACGATCCCTCTCAACTGGTGTCTTGGGTCGAGACATTGGATGTGATCTGCTGCCATCCGTACGGGATGGCGGTCTTTCGTAGCGGTTCATTGGTTTCGCAGGCGACTGGGGGACTGCTCGCATCGTCGGCATCGATCGCTTCAGCTTCAATAGCTGAGCATTGGTCGTTGTCGGCTCATTGCGAAGACCAGGATTAGATTGCTTGGTACCTAAGTCACGGCGGCGCGGCGTTGATGGTGGTAAAGAGTGTATAGAAGATGGGGTTGTCGGTGTCGCAACACTCGAAATAGAGGATTGCGACGAGTGTCCTCCAATCCTAGATTGAGATCTTCGTGTGCGGTTTGGAATAGGTCCTCCGCTCTCTGAAACAGGTTCAAGAGATGAAGGTGCGCGTTCATGGCCGCCAAGTGGTCGGGGAAGTCGCGATGCGGTGGTGGTAGTGGAAACTTTATTGGTAAAGGTTAAGGAGACTGCTGTTTTCGGCCGGGTCGGGCTCGTCTGTCGAGCAGATTTGAGTTTAATGTTGCGATTGAGAGTGAGTTTACTTGAATCGAAAACATCTCCATCTCCGATCTCGAGACCAGAGAGGAAATCCTCTTTGACTTCAGCACGCTTGGCAGCTTGCTTTTCGGGCGAATGGTGGTCAGGGGAGCGGTCCTGTTGTCTCCGCTTGAGAATGTCGTCGAAAGCAATAGGACCAGAAGGAAGAATAAGCCCGTCAAGGCCCTCGTCTTCACTCTCGACTGTAAGTGAGCTTGCAACGCTTGGGCTCAACGCAGAGGCTGAAGAGCTTCTATTTGACCGTCCGTCGCGTCGCGTTCCGCCAAATCTCGTCCCTAAGCTACCTTCACCCCATTCCTCAAACTCATCCTGTAAACTGGCCGGTGTTTTGGGAATATCCTTTCGAGCAGAGAGCTTGAGAGGCTCTCCATTTGAGGGAAGATGAAAATCTTTTTCGAAGTCGTCCTCAACATCGGCGCCTTTCGCGTCTTTTTGAGGAGTAGGTGGTGTAATGAGTGGTATTAGCTTTGGAGGTTGGCGGCTCTTAGCAACTTTGATCGTAGCACCACCGTCTCCAAAGAAGTCATCATTATCTTCATCCCGGAAGCGCTCCAGAAGATTGGAAGAAGCAGTCTTCGGCTTGAGGTCTGGCCGAGGACTGAGATTAAATTTAGGAGCTGCCTGCAACGGCTTGACAGGACTGGCCTGAACGGAGCCACTACTGACTTGCCGTAGCGCATCTGGAAAATTCGATCCATCTTGTCGTTTGATCTTCAAACCACCATCTCCAGGCAGCTCCAAGTCGCCATCATCCCAGTCGTCTTGTATTATCTTCTTAATCTTTCTTCCTCCTAACCTTTTGATAGTGCCTCCCATCAAGGCGGACGGAGGGACACTGTGCGGTATCGGTATCCCAGCTCTTGCTGCCGTAGCAATTGCATCTATCGTCGACCTTTCGTCGTCCCCAGGCAGATGCACCTGCCGTTCCTCATCGCCGTGGTTCGAATCGAAATCAGATCGTATTGACATGCGCGATGATATGGAATCTCGATGGTTTGATGTCCCTGTCGTTGCTATCGACGCGCTGCGGAAGGTGAAGTCGTCCCCGCCAATATCCAGATCGTCGTCGTCCCAGTTCTCAATTGGCTCCTCCACCACCGCCTTGCGCGGCCTCAATGTTAGTTGGTCCATTGTTCAGTTGATTTGAAGATGCGTGAACGAGTGCGGTCGATTGTGGTGTTCTGAAGATTGATGAGACAGTCTCAGGAAAACTCGGATGCTGGGCGTAAGAGGATCGCACAGCTGTTCAACGCCTTAAGGTCATGTTGGCAGGGCCGTAAGAGGTCGCAATTATTGTGTGATCGGGCTACAGTGTCGTTTGGTGTATTTGTGTCTGTGCGATTGTGATTGTGGTTGTGGTCGGGGTTGTGCTTGTGATGGTGGACTTCGGTCACGATGCGTTGAGGTTCCTTCGTTTGCTGGTGGTGCCCCAGGCGTTCACGATGTCGATTCTCCTCCGCTGTCGCGTTATTCCCTCGCTGTACCCGGTGGGCAGTATATCGTGATGGTTGTATCGTGGTGTCTCTGAAAAGTGTGCGGTTGGTCGAGGGGGATGCAGTCTCAATCTGAAGCTGCAGGTGGTATCGATTATCGGCGTGGCTGGAATATGGTCGAGAGTCAGCACGCAGCTTGAAGAGGTTGGGTGTCGTCTCGTCTCGTCTGGCCCGCTATGACTGACCGAGCACCAAGCGAAAAGATCTGCGTGGAGCTCAGGCCGCAGGTTCAACACCCAAGTGCCATAAGGGCCTCAGGCACCTTTTCAGGTTTCGCGTACTTTTCGCGTTCGCGACACGTCTTCCTCTCGAGGCACCAACTTCGTATTGCCTCAAATAGGACCGACATCGACTTTTTCCCATGACCATCGCAAGCATTCCAGCTTCCAGATTGTTCCTCTGATCCTCATAATCTCGAGGCCGTTTCACCATCCACGTCATTTGACAACTTCGCCGTTTTCCAGGCCTGCTCAACCATGGATCCGGATTTTCCACTGCTACGACGGTTCCCCCGCCCTGACCACGGCTCAGATGAGGCCGCCTTCGTCCTGGTTCAGATATCTTCCGACGGCGAACGGCCACTAGACGTCAAGGTGATTGGCACAGAGCAGGAGAGTGTCTTCTCCGTTGCATGTAAGCCCGCCACGCGATCGCCCGGCGGGGCATATCCCGGGTTTTGAAATTCATGCGTTAATCTGGGGGCTAATCAGAGCGTGGTCTGTCAGTAAAACACAGTCGAGTCAAATCTCTGAGGGTGAAGAATTCGCCATGTGACGAGGAAGAATGGGAGACAATATTGTCGTCAATCTTACTCGACTCAGAGCCGCCAGACGGGCATGCGGTTGTTATTAAAGGCGTTGAGGCTATTGCGAAGGTGGAGGCGACATCTTTGACCATAACCATCCAGAAGCGCATCGAGGGAATCACGGTATGTGTAAATGCTCTATATATTGATATTTGAGCTAATTATGTATCAGCAACGACTAGGAACTATCTCCCTCCCTGTCACGGAAGAAGAGGAACTCGACATATTCGAATGGTGCGGAAGTGCAATTATTGCCAAGGATAAATCGAAGCAAGAACTTCAAACACTTCGATACAAGCTGGAAGAAAAGGATGAGGCGATAAAAAGGCTGGAGGAGAGCTTTAAAGAATTGGTGGATTTGAAGAATGAGCACGAGAAAGCGTTGCTGGAAAAATTTTCTTTGCTTTTGAACGAGAAGAAACTTAAGATCCGGGATCAGCAACGTCTATTATCGGCTTCAGACGTCGACCCCGCCAAACTCGCGGCTCTCGAATCGGAAAGGAGGGAATCAAGATCGCGGTCTGCCGGGCCGTCACGAGAACGCAAACGTAAGGTCGAGGAACAAAGCGATGACGAATCAGACGATGCTTTTGAAAAGATGGATATCGATAAAGAGTCGGCTGCCAATGAATCAGAGGAAGATAGGCGTACACCTACACCAGAGTCTACGGCAGATGAAGCGTCGGAAGACGAAGCCCCGCCTTCGCCGCCTCCAAAGAAAAAGAAGGTTAGCAACGCGAAGATTGGGGGAAAGAAGTCTGTCGCCGAGGCCTCGAGTTCCGATTTTTCCGAGACAGATATCCCGCCGAAGAGAGAATTGCCGTTTCAGAAAAAGCCGGCTGCAAAACCTACGCCTGCGCCTGCGCCTGTCGATGAGGGTTCAGAGACAGAGTCAGATGACGAGTTATGATGATGGATGATAATATTGGATGTTGGATGTTTACGATAGCCATGAATGAACGATATTAACGATTTTACAAAAGCTGTGAGTGGCTTTCATCTCCCAAGTTGTTTTCAAGCCCCAGATTTAGTAAATCAACACTCTTCATACCTACTTTCGAGTTCTGTTCCCAAGATATGGGTTGAGTATTTGTAGTACATGCCACGCACTTTTCTCATCCTACACCCCTCTCTCCCAAAAGGCTCTTTCTTTTTTAAAGAAGAAACCCGAGCACTACAAAAAACTCTTGCGCTCCAACTACCAAAGTTAGAGCTTCTCACTACCTGCTTTTATCACTTGTCCAAGCACTTCTGAGGTCCACCTCGTGAAGTCGCGAAAGGACCGTGCACCGCCCTATGCTCAGTGGGTCCCCGCACGTTCAGGTAATTTCCGCGACAACTACACTTTGATCGTGTGATTTACAATCTCGTTATACTACTTGCACTGATACGAATCAACGCCTCCTCATGCAAATTCAAATCATTGGAAATCATCAAACAATTCCTCTCGGAAAGGAGATCAAATCGCGGGCGCAATCAGTACGGTATATAATCCCACATATCTTCCTCCAGTGGTCCACTGTTCCAAGGACCGGTCATCCAAATTTAGATCAATTTCCTTCAACAAAATGGATCGTCAATACAAAGGCTTGGATTACCCACTTCCATATGCGGACCGCATTTTCACCTGTCAATCGGAGAATGGGCTTCCTGTAATTCCATCCGGCGTTGTTGAGTACGATTCCACCTACGGTATATCCCATCTTCCGAGTGGTAGCGGGGGAAGTCCCCTGGTCATTACGGTTGATGGCGCTTGTAGAGGCAATGGTACGGGTAGTGCGGAGGCATCGTATAGTATCTTCTACGGTCGAAACTCGCCATATAATACCTGCGGACGGCTTCCCTCCCGCATCAAGTGGACAAGCCAGGCTGCTGAACTCTTCGCCGCAAAAAAGGCAATCAAATTTGCTAGAGAACGTCGCAATTTTCATTCGAGAACAGAAATCAAAGAGGTTATCATTCAAACAGACTCGGAATATGTCGTCAACTGTCTCAGCATAAGACATTCAAACGGCACTATAGCTGGATTCATTTAGTGATGCATCCCTGTTCTATGGAATCTAAGACAAGCTTCGCAGCTGAACCCCCCTCCCCCCCCTCCATTCACAATCCGCGGGCTTCTCGACGGATTGTGTTGTACTCGAGGGTCCTGAAGAGGAGCTTCTAAAGCAGTGCCTCTGCCAATAATATTCACCGGTCTCTTCCCCGCCGCTGATCGCTGTCCCGATACCCCTCGAATTCTTCTCTTCTGCGCTCTGTATGTTGATTCCTACGATTCGAACTATACTGAGCAACAGCATACACGGCAGCTCCCGTCAATGCAAATCCAATACCATTCTGGAGTGTCTTCTTGGAATCCGAACGTTTACCCCCCGACTTATGCCTTCTTCTCGATCTCGATCTCGATCGCGCGTGGGTTCGTGACTGTGAGTGCTCACGATACCGGCTTTTGAGCGGATATGTCCCCAGAGATGTTCTGCTATTGGCATATAATCCGCGGCTTGATATTCCCCCTCTCTCGTCCTCGTAGCTCTCACGAGACCACCCTTGAGTATCGACACGATTCAGCGGTCCAAAGGAACTTCGGGATTCGTTGTAGACGTGTATGCTACTTGATCTAGACCTAGGCATAGATCTTGACCTCGACCTCCATGTTGGCCGACTTCTGCTTCTGCTTTCCCCACGATACTCCCCCCTCCCTCTAGCTCTTGCTCTGCTCTCCACCTTCCAGCCGACGGGCCCAGGTCCCAGATCTGTACCATCTTCTAACTCATGATCCTTGCCATATGCTTTCGTCCGTGCCTCGGCTTGCCTCTCCTTTTTCGCCTTCCTCCGCGCGTGGGTGCTGTTGAATGCGCTTACGGCTCCGGCAATTAAGCTACCGACTGCAATAACTTCGACGCCCGTGATGACCATTTAGTACGGGGTAATGTGCGGTCAGAAGCTCTGGCGGAGAGTGATATTTGCTTGAATTCGTAGTGGGAGGGCATTAGCCTTTACATTGGCGTCAGGCATCTATTTAAACGGAATAACTAATTCTCCCAAAAGCCCCGGATGTTTGTTTACATTTAACCTTATTAACCGTTAATTTACGGCACGTGATAGTTAGTCACATGTAATTAGTCAATGATCAGCTCTCTTAAAAAGACTCTAATACTTCTACTAAATATAAGAATTTTACTAGCTTTATTCTATTAATAATTATTATTATAATATAAGTTATATAATATAATATTATATACTCTAATATTTAAGTATATTTAAGCATAAATAACTCATATATATAATTGTAAATGTTAAATTTATTAAAATATTAAGTTTTATATAATTCTAGTGTCACAGACCTGGTTTAACGCATAGTCCTACGACTAAGGAGACTCCTAACAGTGTTGCACTATGCGACAGAGGCTGCGACGCCGCCCCCTGACCCCTTATCACGTGACCTCGCTTGCCAGCACTCACCTCCTATATATAGACCCCTTAAGGGACACCTCTTCCTTCTCTCCTTACCTTAGTTTCTTCGTAATATAGCACCTTCTTGTAAATACATCCCCACGTGACGTCAGGGCCCTAGTGCTTTTGCAAAGCTATAGCATCTAGATTATAGTTCTAAAGTTATTAAACTTTAAAAGTAGTAGGTTTTAAGTATTTTAGTGATTTTTAGTGATTTTCTTTAAAATTCTATTAAATAAAAAATATCTATTTAAATAGCCTTTAAAAATTAGAATATAAAATTAAGAATATAGGCTTTAAAATACTTAAGCTTCTTTATTCTTAAATCTTTTAGTTTTTATAATTAATAAATTATAAGTTATTTAAGATTAAATATTAGAAAATCTTCTATATATTTTAAAATAATTTAAAACCCTTCTTTATTAAATAATTATATATTATTAGAATTTCAAACTAGATATTAATTACGTTCTTATATAAAAAGTTATAAAGGTGTAAAGGTAGGCTGGGTAGTAATCATGTGAAAAACACTTATTCGACCTGATTGTATAACGTGCTAGGCTCTTCTAATACCAACTGCATATTTAATATAGAACCAACAAAGCTGCATGAAATCCTAGTCACCAACTGCATATTCAAGATCGCTGGTTTTGACGTCCAAGCCGATACAATAGGTAGGCCTCTTTACTGCCTAGCCAGGGTTACCGGCGCGGACTCGAGATACCCTATAAGGAGGTGCCACGAAAAGGTACCTGAAATGAGATGCAACCCTGTGGAAAGAACACCCCCCCTTGCAAATGATTGAGGGAAAGAAAATATTTGACGAAGATCACTGACAAAACTTCACCGGAAACGCCTTACCCTTGTCACAAATCTTCACCGAAAACGCTATATGTACCCTCGTCCAGAAGAGGATCTCAAGATCCAAGGATACAAATGAATGCTGGAAATGAGAAGGGGAATGAGAGAGAGATCTGCCATCCCCGTTCAAGGAGAATTCTCTCAAACTTTCGTAGCGTTTGATTTTGGCATAAACCAAGACCAAGCACAGAATATTTTCTCCCTCGGTATCTCAGCAATTCCCGTCTTCATTTTTACTTGTCACAAAGACTCTTAATCTCACCATGTCTACTGGATCTTCCTACATCACAGGATGGGCCAAGGCCCAGCAAACGAAAGGGCCTAGCATGAAGGGCGCCCTATCTTTTATCGCAATCTTGAAGAGGAGCTTGATGTTCGCAGGAAGCAACATATCTGTTTTGAGCCGGGTTCGTTGCAAGATGCCATAAACTTCTCAAACACCGATATCCTTGGTCTTGGCGACTCTGGCGCTGTGAGAGTCGCTTTTCTCGATGAGCTTGCACAATGCACAATTCGTTATCGATGAAGCTTATAACACTGGTGCCATTGGCCCAAAAGGTGCAGGACTTGTTAATGCCCTAGGTCTTGAAAAAGATGTTGCAATCCGACTGCACACCTTTGGAAAGGCTTTGGCAGCATCTGACGGTAAGATTTCTTGGGGAACTACTTGTAAGCATCGAGGCTAGACTGATACTTTCCCTAGCTGTGGTATTATGCAACAACATTGTCCGCACAATGCTACTAAATCATTCAAGAAGCATCATGTATTCAGTTGCCCCCAGCTTTCTAGCTCTAGCGGCAGCTCGAGCCTCGTACACTCTCCTGAAGACCGGGAAAACGCAGCAGGTAATCTTACCATTTCTTCCTCATTGGAATCGGCCAAAGCGCAACTGCTAATATACAACAGGCTCAAGAAAGAGTGCAGTATTTGGTGAAACTGTTCATGAAGACACTTACCTCTAGTCCGATTTGGGATCGAGCCTTCGACGCGGGACTTCTCCACATTCCTCTATACGACGACGAAGATATAGAATCACTACCTTTTGTGACCCAAATACTTCCCATCTGGACACGGCCAAAGCACGCCCTCTACCTCTCCTTCCATCTGCAATTAGCAAAATTCTTCGTTTTGTTCAAAGTACTCTCTTTCACAACTTGATTCTCTACAAAGCGTATTCAACAACCTTGTCCCATAGCTAAAGAGAGTATGGCATCTTTAAATAACATTGGAAAATTGTTGGATTTCTTATAGTTCAAATATTACTCTTGGATAATTTATCCGGGCCCGTTGCCATACCATTTTGGGTAGATGATGTATACTTGCCCTCGTTTTGCCCAGCCCAGTTATTCCCTTATCTGCATTCAGTGCAGTTGGTATCGATTTGCAATTGTCAGCAGCCAGGGAACCCTGCCAGGTTCGTTGCTACCTTGCTCCCCCAAACAACTTATAAAGCTTCGTGCTCCCTTTCATTCTTCTCATCTTATATCCCATATTTCGAACCGAACCACCAAATTCAAGTAAATAATTGTAACAATGGCCGATCCAGTAGTAGAAGAGAAAGTTGAACTACCCAGTAATTCCATCACGGCCCCCACGACCAATGAACTACCCAGCAGCTCCAACACGGCCCCCATGGGCAAAAAGTCCGCTTCGTTTTGGCTCTCATTCCTCGCCCTTTGCTTCATGGTATTTATCGTATCAATTGATTCCACCGGCCTCGCGGTAGCATTGCCTGTCATAGCTCGCCAGCTTAGTAGCACCACCCTCGAATCCTTCTGGGCAAACATCGCCTTCACGCTCGCTGTTGTGGTGGTGCAGCCTGTGTACACGAGCACGTCGGACGTTCTCGGTCGAAAAATTCCCCTCTATACAGCTTTTGTGCTTTTCTCCGTTGGATCACTTGTCTTCGCCCTTGCGCCGACTATGCCTATTGTGATTCTTGGCCGTACTATCCGTAAGCGACATCTCTTCAGAGCAAAATTTCCTAATTGGGTTGATTCATGAGCTGAGACATTGTTTTGGGAGCAAAGGGTTTTAAAGTTTTAAAGACAATATTCTTTGCTCCCAAGACAATGTCTTACATATTTTTCAACTCCATAAACATCCCGAATAGGCCCAATACTAACTCAGTCATCTCGCAGAGGGTTTCGGTGGCAGTGGTCTCGACGTTCTCAACGAAATTATCGTCGCCGATATCACAACTATGAAAGAGAGACCATTTTATCTTGGCCTAACCGGTATACCGCTCGCAGCCGGGATGCTTCTGGGGCCAATCTTAGGCGCGCTCCTTGCTCAATACGTTTCCTGGAGATGGATCGGCTACATCAACCTGCCGTTGACATTCACCGGCTTCTTGCTGGTTTTCTTCTTCCTCCACCTGAGGCCGTTGGAGGGAACCTTTCTTTCCAAAATCCAACGCCTAGATTTGACGGGAATGGGCCTTTTTACAATCGGCTGCACTACATTCGTCCTACCTCTCAGCTGGGCTGGATCTATGTACGCCTGGAATTCATGGAGAACCCTACTTCCTCTCATACTCGGCATCCTAGTCCTCATTGTCTTCGTTTTGTACGAGCGCAAACCTGAGAATCCGGTATTGCCGCACCGTCTCTTCCGATCCGTAACTGCTGTAACAACATTGTTTGGCGCGTTCATCCACGGGGTGGTCGTCTACAATTTGAATACATACCTCGCCTTGTCTTACCAGGCCATACTATTGCAAACTCCTATCAAACCAGCCGTTACCTTGCTACCAATGAATGTTGTATCGCTCGTCTCCATCTTCCTGTACCCAGGCGCCGTGCAACATTTCCGGAAATATCTCCCGAGCATGTGGATGGCATGGGTGTCTCTGGCTGTAGGTACCGGCTTGCTCTATCTCATTGGCCCGAATTCTTCCGCCGCTGTTTACACTGGTTTGACGACCGTGCTAGCTCTTGGTTATGGGGGGCTGTTCACAGTTATATCTATCCCCATGCAAGCCAGCGTGCCAAACGTGGATGATACGGGCCTTGCTGTCGGACTACTTGTATTCGTTCGACTATCAGGTGGCCTCATTGGTCTGGCACTCGGCTCCACCATCTTCAGCACCGTCTTTGGGAATTCCATTGCATCCTTCGGCCCACTACCAAGCAGTTTGGCGGTTCTCAAGGACTCCAGCGAAGCGGTGTCCTTCATACCCAAAATTCGCGAGCTCAAATCAAGTCTATCACCCGGGGACCTGTCGAAAATTCTTTCCATTTACAGCAAGTCGCTTCATACAATCTAGATCGTGATGGTTGGATTTGCCGGTGTTGGCTTTATCTCTTCGCTCTTCATAAAGGAACTCACCATAGAGACGGAAGATCTGGGAAGGCAACATTTCGAGCATCCAGAAAAACAATCGGATGCGGAAAAATAGTGATTCTGGAAACAAATTTCCTGCACTGTCGCCACTTCTCTTCTGCCCGCGGATATTCGATCCATTCAACTCAGAGCAATTGTGAGAGTGCAGGTAAGGGCCAGAGAATCGTGAGGCTATTCCGGAATCGCAAAGCCCTGGAGGGTACGATAGTCTTATATTGTAGTGGTTTAGAAGCGTCCTTTAAGGATAAAGAATGATTAGTGGAATTACTTGGTGGTGTAGGCCGTGGAAAACAAAGTTTGCGGACGCATAGGTAGCGGGTATATCGCAAGAGCTGCGGTAGACGATAGACGATGATAAAATGAATTTTTAAAGGGGTCTGCTTCGACGATAAAGCAAAACAACGAATTGCGGACTTGAGGTGAAGTTTGACAAGTTTGATCTCATGTTGTTTTATCACGTGCTCAGAGTTGTTACCGCGAGTAGTTTGATGAGTAATAGAACCCTACGATATAGAAAATTCGCACTTACGAAGCGTCTTTACTACGCCTGGAGCGGCACCAGCTTTTGGTTTTTGACAGAGAGAAAACCAACAGCAGCAGTATGAAATAAGAACGAGTACTCCGATCCCGATTCCTACCTTTTGCGCGGGGTTGAGATTCATTTTGACTTTAGGTGATCCTGCAATCATTAGACTACTCCTCTGACAACTGCTCGATTGATTTATCTTCTATGGAGTTGCAACTTGCATAATAAAAGGAACAAAGAGGCGAGATAGGTCAAGTTTAAGACGATAGGGTTTATGATTATGAAGTGTCCGGCTGAGATAGACGTGACGGGAGAGGCAACGCGGTTCAGATTATTGTTTCTCCTATACTCACATAGGCAACTTAACTTTTCTAGGCCATGAGGCGTAGAGCCGTTATTTTTTCCTGCCTTACATTCTCCTGGTTTAATTTCCTTTGTCCTCTAGTCGTGTTATGCTATTACGGAATTTAAGTACTACTATTTAAAATGGCTTATATAAAAAAGATTTCTAATAGAAAATTCATTCAAAAAAGGTAAATTAAATTTCCTTTTTAAAGGTTCGTATTCTGAGATTAAATACTCTCTATTTTATACAACCCCCGACTGTTCCAGGAGCCACGCTTCGTTGGGCCATGGTTCCCCTGAATTAATCCCCACTGTGGATTTTTGCCCCGGGCCTCTACCGAATTATTTCAAAACCCCATCTAAGAATCTCCATGCTTCTCTCCTTGGCACCGCCTTGCATCGAGAGCGCGTGGTAAAGAGCCAGTAGATGTTCCTGGAACCCCTCCGACTTAGGACCACCCGGCAACAAAACCCAATGCAGCCCAAGCGCCGCCCAGTGAGCCTTTCCCCCCCCTCAAAATCCTCCATTCGTGAACATGTTTCGGCGAGACAACCGTAAATGTTGCACCAAGTCCGAATTTGCCCAAGGAAAATATCCAGCTTTCCTTGGTCGCGCTGGTGATCAGCTATTAATTTCATATGGTCTCGTACCAAGTTTTGGTGTTCGAGAAATGTATTTGCGACCTCCTTTATAAGGGACCACTTTTTTCGCCCCCGTAGCTGTCCGATTAGAACGAGCCACTCGTGTGGCTGACCTCCCGTTGCCACTTCCCCCAAGTCTGTCTCGTAATATCGCACGATGTTGCGAATAGCGAGGTTCCGATCTTCTACATCTTCAGCTGCTTCGACCCGGTAGAGCAAGATCTCTGGAAGGACAATCGTGCGAAGCATATGACAGAAAGGCATACTGTTGAAAAGAGGTATGAGACTTTTATCGACCAGTTCTCGTATTTTGAAGTTATTATTGGGTTGGCGCATATCTGTCAAGACTTGTACCACTCCAATAGTTGCTGCGAGCAGTTCTTTTTGCGTTTCGAAATTCGCTTTCGAGTCTGTTGGAAAGGTTTCCCTGATTGATTCAAAATGGAGTGCGCTGGTTAGACTTTGGCATTTATGAAGGCACTGGGCAAGCCATAATGTCGCTTGAGCTGATGGAACACTTTCCTGCCTGTAGCAGCATTCGACTTCAGCAAGTGCTTCGTGATGAGAGGTGATGCGGCTGCGAATCTTAGCTATTCAGAGTCAACGCTCCCACAATAACATGGGCTGGATACTGTCCGCCATTATTGTGATAGCCTTTTCCAGGTAGTCAACTCCCTCCTGAATCTTGCCCATCTGGGCTATTGTCAAACCAATGCGATATAGGAGGTCAGCAAATCCGAGCGCAGTCTCCTTCTCACCGGTCATATATCTCATGATTGGTTCGAGATGGGTGTAGCTGAGAAGAACGCGAGTGTGCCGTAGAGGTGGAAGCTCGTTCATGGCAATATTATTGAACTGTGGTGGCAGCAAAAAATAATCCCAACGATCTTCAGGGCAGTTTTCTGGAAGAAAAACACCTCGTAATAGCTCTTCAGATATCCACTTGATATACTTACATTTGTCTTCGTAGGAAAGCCTTCGGGATATCCAACTGTGGACTACAGGATGTACCCAACAATCTCTCGAAGCAATGAGCGAGTAGTTCTGAAGACTGCTTATTGCACGACGCAAGTGGTTGTCTGATCTTGAAGTAAAGCGATTGTCGAATGTGGTGCGTAAAAAGACGGATGGCGTTTCTTGTTTTCCGCATGAGAACTCTACGCTATGTATTGGCGTTTCTCCAATACGGTCTTTGAATTCGAATTCGAATTCGGCTTCCGACAACGTCCTCAGCGGAGATGGTTGGGAATCGATGAAGCCAAGAAGATCGAGCAATTTGGCTGGATTTGACTTCCCGGCAGGAGATGCAGACCTGGCAATCTTAAGGTAAGAGATTTCCCATGTGAGCAAAACAGACTCCTGCTTCTGTTCGATCGCTGTTGCTGTTCGTCGAAACAAGTCGTTGTGCGACTCAATATTGCGGTACAAGTCGATGAACTCGTCAACTGTGGTGTTCTTCTCCCGGATGTACGAGGCCGCCTGCACTATCGCAAGTGGCAAACCTCCTAGTATTTTCCAGAACTCCCTTGAAGTTGTCTACTCCACATCGGAACGCATACCTTTACGAAAGAGGGCATGGCAGTCTTTAATACACATAGGCTCTATTCGAAGACTATTTGCAGCCGAAACGATTTTGCCATCAGCCAGCTTAGTGATGGTAGGGTCTCGACTAGTAATGAGTACCTGACCGTGGGATTCTCAGGGGATGTAACTGCGCACGAGGCTTTTGCCTCGTTCCAAATCCCGATCCAGGAGGTCTCTGTCGTCGGCATCATCTAGGGCCAGGAGCCAAGGTAGGCTGCCATGCATTTCCAGGCGATCTTTAACCATCCTGAATAGCGCGTCTTGTGTCTCTGTCTCTGGACAGAATTCGGGATTAATTTTCGACGCTATGGCGCGATATCCAGACTCGACGGATTCAATCGAATCGGCCTTGAACCAGAATACGGACCTTTCGTCCAAGCAACGACGCGCATATTCAAAAGCAATTTCGCTCTTCCTAGCAGCGCCAGAATCAGTATCGATGTTAGCAATGAGAGGTTGGGCAGCAGGCACTCACCCGATGCCGCCAAGACCATCCAAGCAAACCCCGTGAGAGCAGTCAAATGGGTTCTCGAGCATGCGGCATATTTGGACCAATTCCGCTTCTTTGCTAGAGAACATTTGATTATTATAGCGTGGCAAAGTGGTCATGAAAGTCAGTGCCGCGACAATGGCCGGCGACGTTGATATCGACACTACTACAACCAAGGTGAGAAGTTAGCCAGGTTCACCGCTCACATGCAGACAAGTGCCACACATTAGGTAATTAATTTCCATCTACTTCGTAGCTATGAATGCGTTGAGCTTGCATCGCAAACCTCCACGCTTGTGTCCGGAAAGACGTCAAAAGAAGGGAAGAAAAACAAGGAAAGCCCCTTAAGCGAGCGAATTCCAGCGGGCAATGGACCTAGGAATTACAACCAACCATGCTGTTCGTCTGTTTTCGCCTTCGCAGCGTCATCCTCCACTTTTGCTGCCCCGCTCACTTCTTCTGCCCGAGGCTTGCGCGCCCCTTTGCTTGCACTGTCGGGCGGTATTGAGTAGAGAATGGCTCGGGCATACATGGCAGCCATCGCCGCGGCATACGGCCGCCATTCGTTGTTCTTGTGTTCATCGCCATAATTGCAAACGCCTCGAATCACGGCGACATTGATCGAGTTCATCGTGCCGGCCGCTTCCATCTCGAGGCCAATGAGGTCGAATGTGTCTCTCAGCTTGTCCCTCTCGACCGCATTCTTCATCAGTCTGTCGCCCGAGCCGATGTGTCCGTACCATATTCGAGTTCTTGCCTCTGGGGGGCGCGGTTCGCGAGGGACCGCTTGGCTTCGTTCTCCTTTGTCGACAATCGTCTCGTACAAGACATCCTTGGCCTGACCGGGGTCCTCGAAGACGCCGTCGTCGTGAGGCTTTCCCTTGATGCGGCCATAGTGCTGTAAGAATGCATGTGGCCGCGTCGTGGCACGTATCCGCATCTTTCCGATAGCAGCTCGAACGATGGATTCGGTTTTGGCTTGGACTGCCCATTTAAGCGGCTTGAATCCCTCCTTCGTATCTTTTCCTAGACCATAACTCACCAGGCCGGCGTTGTCTCCGTCGCCGAGCCCAACAAGCACATCACCAAGGCGGATGTCGCGCCTGGGCGGTGTCCCTGAGAGATCCGGCAGACCAGCAGCCACTCCGACCAGCAACCCAATCCAGAGCTTCCGGAAGGTGTTCTTGACCTGGGCGGCCAGTGCTGCTGCGGACCCAATGCCGTATACACCACCGGATGGAAGAGTCGCGATGGCGACGTTGTGCCCATTGATCTCGCCAGCCAAGTACATATAGTCATCGCCCTGGCTTGTCGGAAACTCCCCATCGTGTTCTTCGTCAAGCATATGCCATGCCGCCTGTGCCTCGACAATGAGAGGGGCAATCAGCACAACCTTATAGTCGTCGAAATTCAGAATGCGACTCATCCTGCCAATAGCACCCGCACCGCAAACCCCGACCCCAGATCTCGTGTGACGTGCCAGGAGCCGAATCTCCGTCGAATCATTAATGGCGGCGTTTCAAGAAATGTTGGTCGTGGTGCGGGGTAATTGGATATTCAAGAAGAGAGCTTGTTGATTTGAGTATGGAATTCGAGAAAACCTGAGGTTCCTTCAGATCCAACTAGGATTATCTTTGCAGTTATGCGTCGCTAACAGTCAGTGTTAGACAACAAAAAGTGATTGAGAGTCTGAGGAGGCCTATCCAGAGTACCTTAAGCTT
This sequence comes from Cudoniella acicularis, assembly GCA_013054445.1. NCBI lineage: Eukaryota > Fungi > Ascomycota > Leotiomycetes > Helotiales > Helotiaceae > Cudoniella > Cudoniella acicularis. Next base: position 18,162 of record JAAMPI010000215.1, read on the forward strand.
CGTCCAGGCAGCGACCAGCTCGTTGCCTCGGTTTACTCGCCAGTCTGCTCTAACAGTACATGCGACAAGCTTTGACGAATGGGAGCAGGAGAAGCCGGGGCCAAATGCCTTGCCATGACCATCAAACCATGAGAAGGGCTTTGAGAGTATTGTAAATGGATCAGTCGCCTGGAATTCTGCCTTGTCGTTTCTTACCACTAGGTGAGACACTGTCATCCAATCACATCCAATCATAACCTTTAAGGCACATGCATAGTCCCCACGTCCATCCACATCACGATTCGTTTTGTGCAGAAAGCCGGTCAAGAAGCTGTCGCCTTGTATGTAGAGCACACCTGCCTACGCGATCTCCAATTTCACTGCTACTTATCTTCACAGGATTACGGTTATGTGTCTAGGTGATATGCAGTTATAATGCCACCACGTCTAGTTTGTTTAATAGCTACTTGATTGACCTGTTTTTATAATCAGATATCAATAAAAATAACATCTAAATATAGTTTGATTTTTAGTGTAAAAAATAAATAAATATTTTTTCTTAATATATCTTTTTTAGTTCTAAAAGCTTATCTTATAAAGTTATTAAGTTATTAGCCTAATAATAGTCTAAGAAAAGCTTTTCTTAAATATTTTAAAAAGTTTTTATATATTATTTAAAAAGTCTTTACTAGTATAGACATTCTATTCTAAGCTTAAATTCTATCTTAAATAGACTTTATATTTACCAGTACTCTATATTATAAAATATAAACTATATAACTATATTAATTAAATCAAGCCAAATTATTTGTTATACTGACTATCTAGGCGATTTATATATTTTTATAGATAGTATAGGCTTAGTAACAGGGCTAATATACCTACTACTTTCGAGTAGAGAGCGCTTTCCCAAAAAAGCTACTTCAACAGCAAGCTTTCCCACATCCCAGCTAAATATCCGCCTAGCTCAACTAGTGTCTATATTTTCGTTCGCTGTAATCCATGATGATGTCAAGCCATACCTCCGCGAGCATCAGCTTGCGTCCAAAGCGTGTAGCAAGAAATGCCGGGGACAGTTTTGAAATGTGCGGTTTTCTGCCCCTATCTACTAGGTGGAACTGCTCTTCGCTTGGTTCTCTGCTAAGGCCATGTGTGACGTGCAATTTTCTGTATACGTTCAGCTCGAGACCGACGGGGCTAGCGGGAAGTATTAGCTCAGCCACCAATTATTTGGCAGATTAATATACATAATTCCCCATGTTCGCCCATGCCAATGCTCCAATCTGAGCTGCCCAGTTCATAACTCATCATGTTACCCTCAGATATTGATGACTTTCTTCACCTAAAAGAGTGAACCATTTTCGCCGGTGATCCGTTGCCTTCTCCGAATGATTGATCACCAAACAGGATGAAGCCAAATGCTTTCCGTGGAAATATTAGGGATACCATGTGCTTCATATTACCTTCGAAAAGGCTGTATAAAAATGTGTGTATCTAGATATCTAAACTTGTACATTAGAAAGCACGGGTGCATCATTTGAACCAAGGGGATCGGTCCCAAAGGCTGAGCTCCACTGCCTTTCGAGATCGGCGGGCTTGCTTGATTGTTGTATACATAGTGGATGGTATGAGACAACAACAATCCGATGCTTTGAGGCGCGCTTTACGTACTTAAGAACCTTTGACTATCCCACTACTATTCAAAACCTAATCGTACGTAGGGAGAAAAATCGGTCGTTACTTAGATCTTCGAGCTGCCCCTTAATCTAAACCCGTCAGCTCAATTTCCTTGCCTACTTGTGGCTTTCTGTGGCTGAAACAGGGTGGCTCAAGCTCACCAACCCGCGCCTTAAGGCACCAGCTCCACTGCTCCCCAGACCTCAAAAGCTCTATCATCTACCTCAACTTTGTTCTCAACTATACAAATACCACCATGGCTCGGAAGAGCAGTGCGCCATCCAAGTCAAAGGTCACTAGATCGGCAAACATAGAGCTGTTCTTAAGTCCTAAGAAGGCTCCAACTGCCAAACCCCCAAACGACAATGTTGACGATGAATCATCTTCAACTCCGAAGAGTACCCTCAACGAGCAACTGGCCAAGTCCGACAACTCCATGACGACTGCAACCCCTAATGCAGACTCGATTACTTCAGCTCTACCCCCTCCAGCGCGCCGTATCTCGAAACGAAAGCAGCCTGGAGAAAAGCCAGCCGCTGAAATGTTTAACGATGCTTCCTTGGCCAAGAAACCCCGCCATTCGAAAGGATACGCCCCTCCAAGTACATACGCGCACCTTCCTGCCCTTCCTGATACCATCACGCCCAATCTCCTATGTCTCTTCGTGGGCTTGAACCCCGGAATCCAAACTGCCACACTCGGTCATCCATACGCGCACCCCTCGAACCACTTCTGGCGTCTGCTGCACTCTTCGGGCCTCACCCCGCAGCGGCGGCTCGCACCTGCGGAGTACGTCACCTTACCAAAGGAATACAGCTTAGGGAATACAAATATAATCGAAAGGGCGACTAGAAGTGGCGATCAGCTGAGCAAAGAGGAGATGGTTGCGGGCGCTGGAGTTCTAGATAAAAAGATCCGGAAGTGGCAGCCTGAAGTGGTGTGTCTTGTCGGCAAGGGCATCTGGGAGGCGGTGTGGAAGTGGAAATATGGAAAGGCTCTTAAGCCGCACGAGTTCAAGTATGGTTTTCAAGATACTACAGAAAATATGGGGAAAGAATTCGGAGGAACAGGATCTGAATGGGGAGGAGCCAGGGTGTTTGTAGCGACAAGCACTAGCGGTTTAGCTGCCAGCCTGAGCTCGAAGCAGAAGGAAGAGATCTGGGAAAAGTTGGGAGAGTGGGTTAATAAAAGAAGGGAGGAGACAAAGCAGGTAGTTGGTGAAAGAAGGGATGACTTCGAAGTGGCTGCAACTCCGGCAGTAGAATAGACACGCATATAGGTAGCAAGATCAACCTACAATCTCAACCCGAAACGAAAAAAACTCGAAAGCACCCTGCGAGGTTTCATTGCACCTTGTGTCCAAGAACCCTTGGTCGAGCTTACAATCTCCAATCCCACCTGAAGACCGACACTGAAGATCGCCCCCATGTCTGCACGGTTTGTGTGAAACCTTTTTCCACGATACATGACCAGAGAAGGCATGAAAAGTTCCATTATTGAGGAAAGAAATTCGTTTATCGCGGGACCGCCAGTGATGGCAATCAGTGGGGTCGTGAAAGGAGATTTGGTAAATTTGACGCACTGGCTCAGTGGCTCGCCACTTTCGCAGCGAGGTAGGCTGCTTGTGCATTGCACCACTCTGAGAAGAAGAGGCACTTCGGATTCGGGTCAAGCAGACAGCGGTTAACACCAAGCACCAGTTGCAAGCCAGGACATCTAGACAACCGAAATTATCGAAGGCATCGGCAATGGACAGTTCCAGGACTTCTACAGCCTGGCCAGTTGCATTGCTTCGACAGTATCCCGCGTCGGCAGACCCGAGCCCCATGGCCATGGAAAACGAGTGGGATGAGGCGAATATAATTGGAAGAAGCAATTCCGATGCATCTGGTACGAAATCTTATGACAATGAAACAAGATTGGTAGACTGGAGTGCGTCGACCGTGAGCCAGCCTGTGGATAGCCCATCACCGAATGAGGATACTCCTTATTCGACGGGCACCGTAATCTGCTCTACCAAGAGTGATTCTCTGGTTCATTTTCTTCCCACCGCTTCATTTTCTCCGATTGACCTGGGCCCTCAAAATCCTTCATCGGTTGTCAACTCGGGTCAACCGATTACAGATGCAAGTTCGCAGCTTAAGCTATGTGCTGCCTCGTTTGGTGTGAAGACTCTAAATGTTGCAAAACAAGGTGGCGATCCTCCAACTGGCACAATACAATCAGATTTGACTGAGACATACAAGCTCAATTTGATTGAAACCCAAGCAGCCCAGGGATTATTAATATTGGGAAAGTGGTCAAGGAGTCTGGAAGCTACAACATCCCCTCCAAATTTGGATAATGGGAAGCATCTCCCATCTAACCTTCAACGAGTTCAACCCGGGGGTCCACAAAATTCTTGAGCAGACATCCAATCCGAGAATATCAGCGACTACACACTTCATCAAACGGCCGGACGGCTGGTGGACCACGGGTCGTAGCCGCAGTAAGTGAGGAATCGTTACCGTTGGGGTTGTTTCCGTCAGGCGAAGCTCAAATTTCTCATCCTGGTTCTTTACAACTCTTCTTGGAGGAGCAACAGCAGGAAAGATCTCCCTGTTCAGCAAACAGAGCGTCAACTAAGCCAGACCTATGCGAAGAGTCAAAGGATAAAATTTCGCAACGGGAATATCACCGTGCCACACAGCAGGCGCCCTCTGGAAGATTCGAATTCTATGGTATACGACATGGCCACGCCGGGGAGCGCATATTCAGCGACGGCCAGCTCTTCATTTATCGATCATCCCAGCTCGGATACTGAAACTGTTGATGGGAATTTTGCTTGGTCAGGTACCCCTGACAGCGACGAACAAAACAATCTTGTCTTTCCAATACTAGATACTGCTAGAACTGAACTGGTCGAGCGGGTAATGGTTGAGTTTCATTCCATGATGGATCAAAATAGAGGGGTAAGAAGCCAAGATAATAGCACTGGATCTGATCAATTCGGGATATCACATGCGGGTGGTTTATGGGAGAGAGGTTCGGAACCCAGCAGGAGTAAGCGCAAGTTTGAGGGCGACGATGATCGTGAGCCTCTGAACCATGGTCGTGGTGATGGTTCAAACCAAATACCTCGAATTTCCGACAAAGCAGACTCAGAGAATTCCAAATTTGTATGCCCATACTTCAAACGCAACTTCCGGAGGCATCGGAAATACAGCTCATGTGCGGGCCCTGGCTGGGATACGGTGCATCGTGTAAGTAAGTTGCTAGATCCCCTTGAAAAACTGCAAGCATCTCTAACGTTGAATCAGGAAGCATCTTTATCGATGACAAGCTCTTCCAATCCAATGCGCAAGATTCTGCAGCCTTTTCCAGAACGAAACAGAACTGAAGCAGCACCATCGAGCACTTCAGGGCTGTGATATCCGGGACGAGGACCCACCCGAAGGTTTTAGCGAGGAACAGGAGAAGCCGTTGAGATCTAGGAAAAAGTCTCATCCGGATCAAGGGGAAGAAGGAAAGTGGAAGGAGGAGTATCGTATTTTGTTCCCCCGACGACGATGAATCCTTGATGCCATCTCCATGTAAGTATACGAGCTGTTGACATTTTTACTCCTTTCCTGACTCAAAGATAGACTATGATGATGAAGAAACACTGAGCGATGCCTGCTGGAAGTGACACCGATCAGATGAGTTTGCGAATTACGAGGTGTTTCTCGACCGCGAGCTGCCTCAACTAGTTAGAAGAGAGCTCAAGGTTGTGGTTTCTCGTGCATCAGGAGCCCTCGAGGATCAGCTAAAAAGCCAGCTTGTTGAGATCGTACGAAATTGTCAGGCGAAACTCTTCAGGTCCTACCAGCAATCCAATCATAATGTTGAAGCCACTGGAGAAGGAAATACGACTCGCACAAACACTCAGGAATTTCAGAGGCCCTCTGCTAATGCTACACAATTCCCTGGTGTGGCCGAAGATGACTTGGCTGCATTTTTCCCTCCTCCTCTCCTCCCTAAAAATGAACTCCTACCCTCTCTTGAGACAGTATCAGGAAACCCAAGGCGTTTTCCACCTAGAAATCGCAGCCGCGACTTAGACTCAGGTTACGGTTCGCACAACCCAAGCTCTTCCAAAAACCAGGGGTCTTCACCTGTCAGAGATAACAGTGAGTGCAATGAACAGGCTGGCATGGTTACCCATATGTCCCAAATTTCCAGCGAATCCGATAGCTACGAAACCCCTGGAAGCATCTTTGAGGCGCTGCAGCGTGGCGTCCCATGGGATGATTTTGACGTGGGCCTTCCGCCAGAGCATATCCTGAACGAGATCTCCCCCTTCGGATGCTTTCAACCAAGTCGAAATACCAGCAACTTCGGTTGACGACGTGGCAAATTTGACCACTGTCGATATGAGCTGGTTTCCATTCGATAGATATAGCTATCATTTTGGGGTTAAATACGAACAGTCCATTAATACTAGACTTAAGATTAAATGAGAATACAATCCTTGATCAAGGATGGAAGGTTTGACTATCTGTTTCTTACTAGGAATCAGTCGGAGATCCCGCGTTAGATGATGGATGAGAGACTCAGGGACGCCTAGCTACACCGCTCTCGATGATTGATTTTAATTCAATAGATCTTTGGGAATGTCCAAGGGATATTTCATATCAAACGATGAGTAGGCCCACTAGATTCAGGGTCCATCGGACCCGAATACTGCGTTTCAATACATCATACTAGATAATTTTCAGTCTCCGGTCCCCAACTCACCTCTCCCGAAACCTTGTGCTCCACACCAGCACCATCGATCCTCGAACTAAAAATCCTTACTTTCTCTGCCGGCCTATTCATCATCATACCAATACCCCTCAATCTCCTCTCCTCAGTCACAAAACCATCATTCCATCCGCACCCTCCTCTTCCTGTGCAGCGACCTAGCGAGCAGAAGCAGCCATCGCCTTCCCGTTCCATATCCCTTCAATCCCGCTCTGGCCAAGTAATTCGATCGCTCGGTGTCTTGTCGCTCGGTGCCGACATTTCCAAGCAGTCAGATACAGACCCGGAATAACGCCTAGCTCGAAAGAAAACAGTGGGGTCCTTGTGTCTCTCAGGGCCTCATGGATGACTGAAGACGCCAGTGTGACAATCTTGTTGAACTCGGAGTTGAATGCGTCGTAGGCTAGCTGATCGCGGTAGAAAATTGTCGAGACGTAGATTGTGATTGTGAGGTGCTAGGTTTGGAGGATTCTGATACCTGTCGTTTTGATCGAATTCTCTGTATCGAGGAATGACTTTCCTAGTGCCGAAGACCACTCCTCTAGCAGTTTTTTGACGTGGATCAATTGGGAATTGACGTTGTGAGGAAGTGGGGTGTATGGGAAAGTTCGAAATCGCACGCCATGGGGTTTGAAGAGCCGGTATGCATATGCGATTATTCTGTCGAGTATATCTCGGGCTTCTCGTGTCGTGGTGAAGTTATCTGGGACCTGAGGAGTTCCTGTGGATTTCGACTGGTAGGAGGCTGCAAGAGTGCAAGCATGATGTAAGACGATAGTACTAGAGGTAGCTATACTAAAGATTTCGGTGCATATTCTTTGAGCATAGCTTGCCCTGCTCCAAAATGTGCCAAAGACTCGGCATCGTGAGAATTTCCCCTTAGTACCACGTAAAATGTAAACAAAAGGCTACCCGCCAGAGCAAGTTCCCAGCTAGCCGTCGATTGGTCCAAGGTACGATTGAGCGTTTGCAACGCGTGAAGGTATTTCACTTGAGAGTTTTATCTTCCCATTACTCTTATGGCTGGGAGACTATCCTGTGACCGAACAAAGACGGCAACTGCTATCACGCACTTCGAATGGAGGCTTCCGAGTGAGCCATTTGGAGTATCGTTTCATTCCAAAGGGTATCATCGAAATGCCGTAATATTGATTTCGTGCATAGATCCCCGAAAAACTCGAAATGAGTAACCTCGTCGGGGGCAAATGGACCGCTTGGCGAGTGAGCAGGTTTGGGTCGAAGCAGAAGCGTTTGACTAGGCACTAGTGTCTTAACTGGGAGCTTTTTAGAGATCCATGGTAGCTCATTTGTGGAATTTAGAAAGTCGCAAATCCGCTGCGTATCGGTACAGCGTTTACATGAAGGCTTGGTTTCATCACATTTCAGGCGGCGGATTCTAGACTGGTAAGCACGAGTCAAGGGTTTGGAAACTCATCTAATAACTGTGGAAAATTTTGATCAGTTACTTGACCGGATACTCACCTGCATGTCAAGCAGCCAGTCCTGCTCTTGAGAACACCTTTCCGGCTTCTCTTTGGCTTTTGTGGCGTTGAAGGAGCTAGTTCAGCATCCATTTTTCAACTCAATAATATCCTCTAACAAAGTATGATTAGGCTGATCTCGATATCCGTGATGCTCCGAGAATCTAATTTTGTCCTTGATGTCGCCGAAAAGGAGTTGAAGCTTCCAGCGACGATCCTGCCGTCTTATACGAGCGCACTTTTCGTTGATTGGCTGTGTCGTGTTCGGCTACGTGATATACTTTCCCCTGGCTACCCAACCGTGTTGACCATGGATCGGAGAAATCGATACCTTGGAATTATCAGTGAGATTCAGTATGCAGTAGTTTGTGTAAGGATGCCGTGCCACTTGCAATTGACCTGATTTCCAGGAGATCAATACGAGTCAGGGGTCTCAAAATATGCTTCGGCCAATCAGAGCGCTCTTTGGACCTCAAAGTGTTAGATGTTAACCGGAATCTTAAAGTCAAGAGCTGAAATTCTGTAAAAATTAGTATAAGTGCGTAGGGAATCCACACGACCGAACAAAGAAATAATCAATCACACCATCCTTCAAAAACACAACATTTCACTACTCGTTCTTCTCCTTCCTCGCATTTTTCTCTCCACTCCAAGTCTGTGCAGCACGAGGAGATCAAGAGATTTCACAAATCATTTTCTTTCCTAGTCCTTCTGAGAAATATTTCAGTGCAAAGACGTCACGAACCCACCAACCATAACTCCATCTACGAGACACCATCCACTTCAACTCATCAGCTATAAACGCCTCTCTTCCGCACAAAAACCGCAACTCGACTCAACGAACGATACTCCATTAAGATGTACCTTACCACACGAGACCAAGATTACGGCGGCGACCCCATGGCAGATCCAAGGGTACCATTTCCGTTAATTATGATTCTGGTGGGGATGGTCATAGTCGTTGGTATTGGGGTTGCGATGCAGGGTAGGGGCCGCCGCAGAGAGATTTAGGGATACGTTTTGGTTAGCAAGTGGAAATTGGGAAGGGGGTGGTAACATATTCTGAATGTGTACGGAAGAGATGGTGTTGGTGGAGGGACAGGACCATCTGTTTAGGAACTTTTGTTGTATAATGAATAGAAGAGAACCCTTTCTTTGCAGTCCGAACAACGCTATAATACAACTTTCCTATCTATTAATGCCTACCAAAAGTAGGAAAAATTCACGAAAATCTGTATCTGTTCATATTGGGCCTTGGTTTTAATTTGTTGACTTAATGGTTACCGTCGTCTTCTCCGAACCGGCTATTAGCGAGCCTGCGGACAGAACTCGGAGTTTCAAGCTATAATTTCAGGCTTCGCGACCCCACCTTCAGGCCGGCCAAAACCAAAGTTGTTATAATCACTTGAAAGTTATAAAATAACCAGGAATAATTATAGTAAGGGATGTAGTGACCGAGATTTACAAAAGGCAAAGAAGATTTCTACTAACTAGCTTTTAAAAGTTTACAATCTTTTTAAATTCTAAGTTGTAAAATGGCTTGAAACCTAGACTTCTGACTTCTGTCGGTAGGATCGTAAGCCTACCCTGTTGCATCTCTTTACTTCTACGGATCCAACACGTCACGCGCTTGTGAACGGCTATTTCTTGCGATTAATTCCACAGTAATAGGTAATAAAATAAATGCAAGAGTATTCAATGAGCACTTGGGAGTTCTGTTGCATAGGGGGTAGGGGGCAAGCTCGCTGTAAATTAGCGATCCGGCGCCGCCTAGAGGTACCCTACGCTGCGACCAGCCTTGTACCAAGGACAAGCAATAAACACCTCGCGATGAAAAACAGCCACGAAATAAAAAGCTCTAGTTCTTTTCCAAAATTATAGCCGAATGTTTTAATTTCTGAAAGTTTTCTCTATTATGGTATTATACGGCCTTTGCGACATTTACTTCTAAGTACAAGGCTGGTCGCAGCGGAGGGATACTTACTCGTTACGAGCTCACCTTCACGGGTCTGTGCACACAGGCATTTTCAGGCTGCACGACCCCGCTTTTAGGCTATCGAAACCTAAAGTTATCGTTATTACTTGAAAGTTATTAAATCACCAAGAATAATCATTGCTCGCGGTTTAGGGATTCCGAATTAAAATAGGCAAAGCGTACTTCTGTTAACTACGATTTCACGATTTCACGATTTTGATATTTTCGTTTGTTAGTAAAGTGCCCTGTAGAGCACAGACCCGTGAGGTCCGGCTCGTTAGGGGTGAACATCAACGCCACAAAAACAATAATTGTTTTGATATTATAGGAAAAGGTGATCTTTGTTTCAGTTGCAGATTAAAAATGCTATAATGTTAAATCTGATGTAAAATTAAGAAGTGTTCGTATTTTGCGCTCCAAAAAAAAAAAGAGGGGGGCACCGGTCACAGGTGGCAATCTAGGCTTTTACTAATGCATATCATATATACAGATACGCTTGTTCACACCGTTGTTCTATTTTTTATATTTTTTTTGCTAACGATCCTTTGCCCGTTCCATACGCTTAACAGATTCTGTAGAAAGGTCAGGTTCACTTCTGGACGTTAGCACATTGACCGAGGTTGTCACGTGCCTCTCCCCCTGAACCAATCATTGTTTGCTACCTGCTGCGTGCGGCGGCTTCGCATCTTAAGGCCAGGCTCGGAAAGGACTTGATTTGAACAAGGCGTGTTGTAAATTAAATATATTTTTAATTTGTGTCATAAGCAATAAAGCAATGAGGATCTCAACACTAAAGCAAGCCCTCTTCATCTTTCAGATTCTTTCTCTATCGGTAGACTATTCTCTACTCTCAAGCCATACTTCCGCCGGTGCCCACACACGTCCTATGTCATAATCCTTTCCATCATCCGTCCCATATACCTTCAAGAGCGGATGCACAAACATGCTGATAGGCCTGCCTTGGAGATGATCTTCATGGTCATCGTATCTCACTGATGTATGAGGAACGAGGAATTTACTTTCCGAGTCAAAAGCCAGATGGTCCATCTCATGGATAGAATAGCATTTAATTGTTGTTTTTCTTGTCCACAGCATGTATGAAAGCGTTCCTGCGGTTCGGTATATTTCCCGGATTTTATTCCCGGATTTGTCTTTGGCTTTTTCGTGGATGAGATTTCGAGCTGGGCCTTTTAGGAAAATGGAAGCTTGGTTGTCAGCGGTCTTGGCGATCCGTTCTTCGGTCTCCCGACGTAAATCTCTTTCTGCGGTAGAAGTATTGTTCCGCAAAGGAGGCAGCAAAAGTCTCAATGTTTGAGCCCGCCATATATGAGCGTCTTCTTGGTTTGCTGAAGAAATTAGCTGAGATCTTTCAATTCCTCGTGGAATTACTTACATTTCTGTGTCCGTTGGTAGATATCCTCAAGCTGACAATCTAAACCCGGCCTGGGTAAAGTATCGCCGTGTCCGTCCTCGAGAAAGAAAAAGGGATTTCGAAATAAGCTCATATAAACACCGTGTGCGAGCAAGGCGTTCAGAAGTAATGGTATGGATCTGGACGAGTGCAAGCCTTCGGGGACCTTGTCATTCTCTAACAGGCAAACTTCCCCCAAGTTATACATTAAGGAAACACGACCTTCATCGTCCAATGACCGAATCAGATTATTTTTACTCGCCGAATTTCCTTTTGCCCAGGCTCTCATGTCTCTCTTGAGCCTGTCAAGATCGCCGATGACTTTGCTTTCTTCAACGGGGAGCCAACGCGCTGATTCCATCTGTCTGAACGACTCCTCTTGTTGCTTGCGAACGAACGACGCATGTTGTTCTTGAACTGTTTCCTTTTCGTCCTCGGTATCTCGAATCTTGGCTTTCAATAAACGCGTGCGGTCTTTGGCCTCTGCCAGCTTACTCTTCGTGAGCTCTAGCTCACCTTCCATCTGCTCCATACGTTCTCCCATGTTTCCGATCTGTATCAGAAGAGTACCCTCCTCCGCTCGCCAAATCCTCTCCTTTTCCTTTAGCTTTTGTTCCAATTCCTGTTCCAACTTTGCGACTTTATCTGACCCTTCTCCTTGTACTCGGTTGCTCCTACTGCTCCTTGCTGGCGAGTGTTGAGGGTATTCTTTAGCATAATTACCTCTGTGTTGTCTTCTTGTCTGATGCTCCGAGTCTGATTTCGATGATGATGGCCTAGACTTGTAAAAGTAACCAGCGAGCTTTGACACAATACTAGGAGCTTCCTTGGTCCCTGAAAATAATTACACATCAGCCTCAGAGACGCCAGAAATATAGAAATACCCACTAGCTTTGGTAGGGTCTGGTCCCGACGCAGGCCGCTGCGCGCTTTGGAAATGTTCTGAAAGTTCTTCATCCTCATATTCTTTGGCGTCTTGAAATGGAGTCGCAGGAGTGACTTCTTTTTTGTTGGCAAATGACTTTGGTCTGGTAGGCTTCTGGTATATGTGTGCTAGTTCTTGTTCAGACCTGGTTTCTGGGAGCTGATATTCCTCTTGGCCCACGGGCTTCAATTGAGAATTGTGCTTCGCAAGCGGAGGATCTCTCGGAACTGAATCTTTTGAGGACTTCATGAGCGGCACCTCGGAAGACAACTTTGAACCCCTACGCTGGGTTTCCGTGGGTTGCAATCTTCCATGCGTCTGACCGCTATAGGATTCGTCGATCTCCTGCGTACGAACACTGTTAGCTTCATTTCCTTCATAGAAATACAAAAATGGGTCTCGAAAGGCCAGGATTGAAAGTTTGGGGGAGTTTTACGTACAGCTGTTGGTTGCTGATGCTTTTTACCGGGTCTCCCTCGTCGTGACATTGCTTTTGGCGTCCTAGATATTTGCTTTGCAATAAAAGGTTATTGAAGCAATGAAGCTCCTCACAAATCTAGCCGCAGGCTTTTCCAGATTCCTGTTTTTAAGAGGCTGCGGTACAACAGAGAGGCTTAGAAATCTGGTACACGCCCATAATTAAAGGAGCGGCGGTGTTGCATCCTTGGCCTGCCTGCGCATTTTGCCATAGCGTTAAGATCGACCAATGATCGCGGGCTTCCAACAGAGAACAGCCACAGAATTGGAAACTATCGTCGCAAGAAGCCTGGCCGCCGTCATTTTTGAAACCAAGACCTCCGGGCCATTGTGCCGTCTCCTCGACTCTTAAAAGTTAAAACTCACAATAGCAGGAAACTCATCCCGAAAAACAACACCAGGTGTAACCCCTTCGCACTTCATCACCATTATGAGCGGCCATCGCGACCTCGATCCCAACGGGATCGAATCTCTTGTGGGGAAGATGAATGTTATCTCTGTCGGAGAAAAATCTCAGCACAAAATCATAATAGGAATCGATTATGGTACGACCTTCTCGGGTATGCAATCACATCTCTCTTTGAACTGTTCATCTTTAATTTTTCTGTAGGTGTAAGCTATGTGACTACCGACAAAAGTGACATAGATGACATTAACATTATCTCGTCGTGGCCTGGAGATTCATCCGCATCTTGGAAAACACCCACGAGAATCGCATACAGCAAAAACAACCCAACTATCAAGTCCAACAAGTGGGGTTTCGAAGTTTATCCTAAACTTACTTCTTACTCATGGACCAAACTTCTGCTTGACAAAAATGCGGCTGTGGGGGATCACGATGATCCAGCTCTCTCCAATATGGTAGGCCCCGGAATGCTCCAGTTACCTCATTTCCGGGATGCCGCCGGGGTTTGTGAGGATTTCTTGCACGAAGTATATACGCATGTTTCTGGAAGGCTGCGGCAGCAAATGACGGATTTGACATTTGAAAATACCCCAATGGAATGTTGGATCACATTACCGGCCATATGGTCTGAAGAAGCGAAAGATGCTACTTTGAAAGCTGCTAAAAATGCTGGCTTTGGAAGCAGACCAGATGACAATGTTTTCACAATTGCTGAGCCAGAAGCTGCAGCTATTGCAACCTTGAAGAGATTTGCCGACCCAAATGCTCTAAATCCCGTCAAGGTATGTTACGTATGTGCTTACATTGGTTGCAATTACTAAGAACAGTAGGTCAATGATAATATCCTCCTATGTGATTGTGGCGGTGGAACTGTCGACATAACAACATACACAATTACCCAGGTACAACCATGCCTAAGTTTTGATGAACTTTGCATTGGCATCGGTAAGTTACCTCTAGCTCTTTTTTTCTTATTCCCTTTGGGGCAAAATGCATAAATATCAGGGAATGAATTTAATATCCTTTGCAGGCGGCAAATGCGGCTCGACATACATTGACCGGAATCTGCATGCATTGCTATCAAAACGATTCGGATCGGCCTTCGACGATCTTACCTTTGGTCAAAAGGGTCCAGGGAGCAAATTTATGGCATGCTTTGAGTTATTGAAACGTGATTTTGGACTGAACGAGGATCGAGAGGTGCGTGAACTAAGTCCACTGAATCTTTGTCTACCGGACTCCGAATATTATGATGATTATGATCGCACTGTGAAACTCACATAGTAAGTCACCTTTGTTGGAGTAGAACCAAATTTGACCGTTTTTTAGCGAAGACATGCAAAGCCTTTTCGACCCTGTTGTTGCTGAGATCACAGGCTTAGTAGATCAACAAGTGAAAGAAGCAAAGCAGGAAAAGAACGCCATGATTGATGTACAGTGCACTATCACACATTGACTTGTACTGAAGGAGTTAAGCTGACATGCGGGATCATTCAGCGAATTATTTTAGTTGGAGGGTTCGGCGAATCGCCATACCTGAATAAGGCCTTGGCAGACTGGTGCAGACGAAATGGAAATATGACTTTGATATGCCCGGAGCACCCGTAAGCCTGCCTTGAACGATTCCCGCACTATTCTTCACTAATACAATAAAGTCAATCTGCTGTTGTTCTCGGTGCTGCCTTGCGAGGCCTAGAAGGGATTGCGCCTCGCGTGAAGCGTCTTCGTCGCCATTATGGTGTAGCTGTGGCCTCCAGTTTTCGGGAGGGTATCGATCCGGAAAGCCTTGCCTACTTTGACACATTGGAAAACAAGAAACTCTGTCTCAATAGAATGAAATGGCTCATTTTCAAGGTATGTTAATCATGGCAGTCGCTGTTCAATCACTCTAAATGAAGCTTACATGAAATCGTTCAGGGGCATGAAGTCATCAAAGGCACATCTAAAACTACAGAACTGCAAACAGAATACACACCTGGGAAAAGAAGGGTTCATCGAGTAATTCTGTATTCAACTGCATTGACGGATCCACCAGAATACTCTACTCATTCTAGTAAGTAGTTCAGCGACCGTCTTATGTCAACCGTCCAACTAATGAAATGATAGGGGTTGAAGTAGTTGGCAGCATCGAATCAAGCTTTTCCAGGAATTTTGATTTTGGCAAGAATACTTTCTCAATTTACAATGACAATCTCAAAAAGACCGGGCATAAGTTTGGCTTCCAAATCCAAATAATGTTTGGGGATGTAGGCGATAATCTTACATTCAAATGCATTGCTAATGGCAAGGAAATGTCGACGGCAGTTTTGAAATTTGACTGTTAACGAGGCAGGAAGTACCAATGCATTTATATGGCGTTGTTACTTTCGCCCACTGTGTGAATCAGTGGAAATTGTGGAAAATGTACAGGAATGATTAAATCTTTCTTCTCTTAGTGCACTTAATTCATTAGTCCCATTTTCCTTTTACCAATTGTGTAAGAACAGATACTAAACCAAAAATATTTTCCACAGCCTTGTGCCAAAAGTTCAAGTCAAGCTGCACTTTAGCCGGTGCCAAATTCAGAACGATCTACATATTCCCATTTTAAGGAAGACCTGTATACCCTTGATCCAACACATGGCTGCTGGAATCTGGCCGGCTTGGCCGGCAGGCCGGGCAGTGGCCGCCATCCATGCTTGTTGGTTGTTTCACCGAAACGAACCCCGTGTTGGAAACCTTTACGGGCACGCACTCTCAATTGGTTACGGGGATTCTTCAAAAGATTCCGGTACCTAGAAATAGTCAACAGGGAACAAGGGCATGAAACCTTGGCGAAAAGCCAAATCGAGATAGCCGCCGACTTCCATGCGTGTGGCTACTCATCCATACCTGGTGCGAGTGTGGTGTTGGATCTATTATTGCTGATTTCGCTGGCAGACTGATGCATATTCTCGCAGATTTACCCGTCATAGAGAATTATCAGGATTGAAATCAATGGCTGATCCATTTGATATCAGTGTTTCCGAGGCACAAGAGATTATCGTTGACGTTGCTAGAGCCACGCGCCGGCTCCCGCCTGAGCTCCGAGCAGTCACAGATCCGGAGGTGTTAGCTACGCTTGATGACCTTCGAAAAAAATATGCAGACCTTGTAGAACTGTGTGTTTTTCTTATATTGCCTTGATTCACAATTTTTTCACTGATTTTTTCTAGAATTGCCCGAGACCTTTCTTCAACAAAGAATCGCTTTATCTTAGAGTTAATACAGAACGCAGAGGATTGCCAGTTTAACCGCACCAATGAAATTCCTTCCATCAGTTTTGAAGTCCATCCAGAGAAAATTGTCCTCGAAACGAATGAAGATGGATTTATTGAGAGAGATGTGCGTCAAATGTGCAGTACACGAGCAAGTTGGAAAAGACATCAACATGGATATGTTGGCGAAAAGGGAATTGGATTCAAGTCTGTATTCCAAGTAGCTTCTAGAGTTCAGATACAGTCGAACTCCTTTTCGTTCTCTTTTGAGTATGACGGAGATGGCAGAAGCGAGGATAAACTTGGCATGGTTACTCCTATCCTAGGAGATGAGCCCATACCACTTAACGAGCGACCTCTTACAAGGATTATTTTGACTCCTAACGATATTTCCTACCAGGAACTGGTGGCTGACTTTGAGGCGCTTCATCCATCGTTGCTCTTGTTCCTACCTAAAATGAAGGAGATCAAAGTCACGATTCATAGGCCAGATCGGGAGACGACAGTTGCAATTTTCAGTAAATCGGAAGACCCCGCAACTAATTTGACATGTCTTACCAAGACTTCTACAAATGAAGAGAACGCCGAAGGGACTGATATTGAAATTTTGCGGTATTATGTTTTCAAGACTCCTGTATCGGATCTGCCAGACGACGAGGCTCGCCCTGAAAGAAATGGATGTGAAGTGGTGCTGGCATTCCCTGTTAACGACTTGGATCATCCACTCAATACCACTGAGCACGACATTTTCGCCTTTCTACCTGTTGGAAGAGTAGGCATGAATGTGAGTATTACAAGCTCATTCAAATACTTTACTAACATGGGTAGTTTCTCATCCAAGCGGATTTTATCTTGCAAGCCAACAGAGAGGAAATCATGATTGATTCGGACTGGAATACGGCCATTTTAGCACACATCGTTGAGACATTCTGCGATGCGGTACTCGAATTTTGCAGAAGAGACTCTCCTTTGAGATACCAATGGGTCAAATTCTTACCTGCAAGGAAAGCCCTTGCCTTGCACCCATTTTGGAGAGGGCTGTTTTCCAGAGTTACTGAGCTTCTGAACGATAAAGATATTCTTTACCTACACGAGAGCCAAGAACTTCGCCCTCCAGGGACTCTACGAATACTTCCTGCAGACTATCTTGATATGAATGGTTCACCTCTGTTTACAGATCGTCCAGGAAGAGAGGGAAAATATCTCTCACTGAGATACGATCCTGAAGACATTGAAACATTCAAAAACGTCTTCAGCATGCGAGACCTCACTGATGAATCCATATGTCGTAGGATAAGACAAGATTTGAATTCTCCTAGTTCAAAGATACAAAGCCAGGATACTACTGAAGACTGGCATGGTCGTGCAGCCCAGCTCATATCGTCCATTTTGGCACGGTCCCTCGGCACGGAGCTCGAGACGCATATAAAATGGCTACCCTTGATACCGATGAATGATGGGCGTTGGGTATGCGCTGCAGAAAATCCTGTTTATTTTCCATCAGACTCTGAACCATCAATACCTCGAGATATAATCGTTACAATTCGTCCTGACGCCGCCGCAAACCTTTCACGAAAGGCGATGTTCGCTGCCCTTGGTGCGACTGCGTGCCCTCTTAGAATAGTCATTGACAAACTGTTTGACATCTACTTGAGGCAAGGAGGAGCGTCTGATTTGGCGGTCTCAGTGGAGCATTTGAGGTACCTCTATTGGAACTATCACTTTGCCACTGACCGCAGATTCCTACTTCTCTCGATCTACGATAATCAAGAACGTAAAGTCACATCTCGGCAACATGTCATATATCTCCCATCTGAAGATGAATATGGCCCTCAGGAACTCTTCAAACCGGTTCAATATCCACAAAGAATGACGCCTAGCATTCCTGTACCATTTGTCAACCGTGTATATATAGAACAATTTCCTCCAGATACTCTAAGAAATGGATTAACCTAGTTGGGCTGGTTGAAAGAAGCTTTAGGAGTCCGTGATGTTCCGCGGTTGAGATTCGATGCAGGTGCGCTGTCTACAGAATTTCGACACATTCTTCGCTTTAGGCCAGACAAGGTTATTGGGACTCTGAAGCAACATTGGTCAGTCTACAGGGCCCAGCTGAGCCTTGCAATTGTGGATGAAATATCAACAGCAAATGTTACATGTTGGGGCATATCACCCACGCCACTGAAGTCCACTTATTTTCCCATGCCAATCTTGAAGGAAGAAGCTCAGAATCTAGGAATCGTTGAAGGCTTTCCATTTTTGAAGGCGCCCAATCTTTCAGAAGAGGATTTCTTCTACGAAGATTGGAGCTTCCTTGAGAGATTCCAAGTCAAATTCCACGAAGGTCTTCCCTTCTATATGGAAATTCTAAGCCAACATCAAAGTCGAAGACAGAAACCTTGGGGAGATGAGATCAGAAATGATATTCTGGACACATACATATCCGTTGCATGTTATTGCAGTGAGAATAACAGGGACAGTTTAGTGTGAGTTACACCTTTGAATCAGAAATATTGAAGCTTGTTAATGATTTAATTTATAGGGAAAGTTTTCATAGGGAGGATCTGATTCTCGATCCTTGCTCCTTTTTACCGGACTCCGCAGCCCCCACATGGATTGGAATTGAAAGTTGCCTTTGGGAAGGGCCCGCAGATTTATTGGACAAAAGGACATTGGCCTCTCTCCCAGAATACCGAAATGATGCGCAAATAACTCGCCTATTTCATGGCGTCCTGGGCATCCAAAATGCATACTGGAATGATTACATACGAACTTTGTCGAAGCTCAAAAGGGATCCAAATACACCAGTAGATATCTCAACTAGGGTTTTGAGGTTGTACAGGCTGCTTGCGGAAGCAAACATTAATGATGCATCTTGGGATTTGATCCGGTAAGTGAAGATTCTATCAGACTTTACACAATCCTAAACGCTGATCTTTTAGCGACACTTTCGAAACGCAACGACTCATCTATGTCCCGTCTACTTCAGAGTGGTTTCCACCCTCGCAATGCCTCTGGAGCAGCCCAGTACCAATCGATGGTAAGGCAATCATCGGTAACGATTACCCGGAGGAGCTTCGTGGCGACTTTTTCCTTGGACGATTGCGCATATCTCCCGCATCCTTAGCTACGCTCGTGGAAGGACTGCGCATTCTGAATGGACGGCACAACTCGGTAGCAAATATAAAGCAAACGATCCGGGCGATTAACTCAATGAACCCGCAACAGGTGGACCTGGCCTCTCTTTCGAATTGCAATATCCTACCTACTGGAGGACCTGGGTTTGGTGGCAGCGTACAGCTTCGAAACTGCCAGGACACATTTGCCATCATTGACAGGGTTAAGCTTACAGGCGTCTTCAGGGATCACGTTGAACTCTTGGCTTTTTCTCTGGAAGAGGTTTGCGAGTTCGAACCCTTCCTACGGGCTCTTGGACTCAACAGGAAATTTCTTTCCCAACTGTGCACAGAACAAACAGCCTGCAATGAGGGAGGAACTGTTGACGAAGGTCTGACGGCCGAATTCAAGGACAGAGCATACCACTTCTTACGGTAGGAATTATTTACCTGCGAAGACTTCTCACTAACAAAGATGATAGCTGTGCCGTCTCCAACCGAAGTCCACTTACTGCCGGAGCCCCCCAGGTTCTATATGACCGACTTTTGACAACCTCGGTATTGACAACAGATAGTATATCAATAGAATACACCCTTCACTATGCAAACGGAGAGACAACAGGACCAATATCCCAAGGTGCGGGCTATGTCCACATTCGGGAGCATGGCAATACCTGGAATATTTTCGTTCCGAGCAATAGACGCAACAAGGAGGTTTGTTACAGGAAGCATCTCCCAGAAGCTCTAGCAAGCCTATTTCAAGTACCAATATCAGCCAGGGAGACCCTCAGTTATGTGCTGAATAGCAGTTCTTGGGCCATAGATGACCTGCTAGAGACTGCAGGAATTGGCAATGTCCTTGGAATTGAACCCCAGGTGAGAATACAGGCTGAAGAGCCAGGTGTGTTGGAGGTAGAACAAGGGCTTGTTACCAATTTCGAAGAATTGAGGGCAGCACCTGCAGCATCCCGACAATCCCCTTCATCACCAATCAATAGAGTAAACTCAATGATATTGGGGCTTCCCTCTAGCCCTATATCGGGGGTATCTGCTCTACAGCTACTACCAGAACGCATTCCTAGGCAAATTGTTCACCACAACGTTGACGCTTATGTGGAGCTTCTTGACCATGTCATTCGTATCGCAAGTCGGACGGATTTACCACATAGTGACTTCCCGGCTGCACCTTCGAATGGCCAGTTTCTTCGGGGATATGATCGCGAAGCTGCATTCGGCATTCGATCACAGAATCAGATGCTCCACGATAGCAAGATTGGCGCCGCTGGGGAGCTGTTCGTGAGTGATCCTTCTGACATTACTGAACTTTCCCTCTCTCATTTACCTCAGCTAACAATTTCCCTCGTAGGTATTTGAAATACTGCTAGGCCTTCTTCCAGAATACTTCAATAGAAGTAGTTGGAGAAGCACAATCATGAGAGAAGTGACAGTACACCCGTCCTATCAGGATTTGGGATCTTGGGATCAGCGTGAGACAGCTGATATCGTATACCAAGATATCGGCAGCCGCTTAACCAGGCTGCTTATCCAGCGTGGCTACCTGGAAGATTATTGGGGTGGAGCCGAGCCAGAATACTACATTGAGGTTAAGACGACGACTGGTAATTGCAGTGACCGCTTTTTCATGAGCGCTAATCAGTATCGCATGGTACGTCTCAAATTCCAATTCTCTGATTACATGTTACTCTGGATTTCCACTAATAATATTTCAGCTGCAAGAAATGACTCTTACGCCGGGGCAGACATCGGAAAGCATTTATGTAATTTTCAGGGTGTTCGATCTCGGAAAAGAGAGCATGAATGTGAAGATTTATGTTGATCCGGAGGCGCATCGATTAAGGGATGGCTTGATGTTTGAATCTCAAACTTGGACTGTGACGCCACGGGTTTGAAAATATGCTCTGTTGGACGACTCGATGGGAATTGTTGTGTTAGAATAGTTCGATTGACTCTATGAAGTAACAAAACATTTGCTTAGCTTACAGTGATTTCGCGAGTCATTCGCAAACTTTCTCGATCCCCAGGTGCGGACCGCGGCAATGTTGGGAACAAATCAGCGAATAGTAAGAAAACAGACACTTCTACCGTGTCTCCTAGCTACCTGTATCTTTTAATGAGTCGCCTGCGCAAATTGGTAAAAATTGTCAAAGTCACGACAAAAGTTTCAAGCGCGGGGTGTTTGCGTGTAACCAACCAACATGCAGCCACTTATCGGGCCACTTACCAGCTCACTGCCACCCCAAAAGCGACCTTCTGAGTTCCAAAGCTCGATATGAACATCGGTCATTTTAATTTAAAATCTCACTAAACGGGTTTGTTGAAGCCCTGGCGAAAATGTGCGAAAACACTTCAAAGTTATAAAATAACCAGCAATAACTTTTTGAATAGAAATAAATCTATAGAATAAAGACTCATAAGAGACTTGATTATTCAAGTGTCTCTATGCCAGCTTTGTTTGAAGGCGTTTAACCTTCGAAGTGTTTTCCTATCGAACCACGTGATTCAACAACTAACACCGCACGAGATAATTTATGTTATCTCTAGTATCGCCAATTCATAATTTTGTCTTTACTACGAACATTACCTTACTACATCGCATTTAAAGAATCGTACAATAAAGGAGTAGGTAAACCCAAAATCACCCAGTGCTTTCCCAAATAACCCTGGCGCGTTCTCACATTCACTAAAAAATGGGGCCAAATCCAAAGAAACAGCCAATCCCAAGCCGCACTGCGTAATCCCATTAGGACTGCCGCATTAAAGTTTTGTTGGAAATGTGCCTGCTGGCTACGCTCTTTTGGACTTTGTTGGCTGATACAAATAGCATCAACCCAGAGAGGGAGCTCTTTCGATTCATGTCGAATAGAACGAAGAGGACAGAAGAGATTGACTGTCACGTAGAAGTCTGTTCCATCAACAAAAATCTTTCCTTATCCTCCTGATTTCCCCAAACATATGATAGTGCATTGTATTAAAGAGTAAGGTGATCCCCAAATTTAGATAGCGTCGTGTGCTGGAGGTTGCAGTGTATTCCATCGTGTTTGGAACCTGCTCGAGGCTGGAGGAGGAGCCGTATAGAGTCGGCAGCTATCAAGTTACTATATGTAAATACAGTTGACATTCTCTTTCGGTACTGCGACTGTTTTCCTATAATGGCGAGTAGGTTTCTTGCTATCCGCAAGGCTCATCCGTACAGGTCGTCTCACCCGGGTCGCGGTTCCGGATCGTGGGGACCCCGGGAAAGGGGTGAAGCTGCAACGGCCCCTCAAGCCTAGAGATAAGTCTAATAAAATAGTAGCTACTGAAGCGATTGCAATATCAGTAAGTGGCAGTAGGTGCAGGGAGCGAAGCTGTCGAGAAAGCAGTTGTCCAGGCCCGAGATAGTCAATTGCTGCTGACTGGTTTAAAGTGATGCCTAAGGCTATTAAAATCATGCAGCGGTAGTGAGGTCGGGAGATGGCGTAGTCGCCTATATAAAAGCAATTAGAGCCGAGAATATTTCTTGAAGTTTATAAACTATAAAATTATCTCTTATTAAAAATTTATTATTTTTAACCATAACATTAAAATAAAATTTGTATTAATATAATTCAAATTTTAAATTATAAATAAAATAAAAATATAATATTAAATATTAAGTAAAGCTAACTATTTTGGAAGAAGATTATCTAGAGTATAGATATAGATATACTGTAAAGCGTTATTGTTAGCTTTACTCTGCTATAATCCCGCAATTTATAAATAAGGGGAAATAAAATCAATAACTCTTTTAAAAAAGTTATATTTTATGCTACGAACCTGCAGTAACACAGCATAAGAGTTCTTTGGTAAAGCGGCTCAACCGACTCGATTTAATAGATCTACAAAACTATTAATGAGCTTAAATCAAAAGCTTGTGGGTAGCGGAGCAAGCGAATTAAACGCTCTATACTGCTCCAAACATATATCTAACTGATTCACAACCTGAACCACAACTGCCCCCTGTAACTCGGCATTATCCAACTCTGTAGCCACTCCAAAATTACAGTTCAAACATTTCTCTACAAGCCTCCCATATGTTCGGTTCATCCTCTTATGCACCGATTCGCCTAACCGTCTGGCGGCAATAAAATCTGCCACTTGGCTATTAGTGCCGACCTGAAGACCACGACTCTGACTTAGTTTCTTGAACGGTGCGTTATACCCTAGCTCTATGAGAACCACGCCAAGATTGAACAGTGTCTCATTCGTAGCTAGAAAAGATGCGCTGCTATTTGTGTGTCCAATTTGGCGCGGCTGCGTTGAAGGGTTAGACAGCTTCGTGTTGAAACACGGTGAGTCGGGTAATTTTTCAGGGTCAGGAAATGCATCATCGTCACCAATAAATTGCACATCGCTGCTACCCCAAGACTCAGGCAGCCAATTCGTGCCGTGAAATCGAAGCACGGCTAACGCGAGCAGTCTCGCTAGACGCAGTTTCTCGGTCCCATCTCTGTCCCTCTTTTCTTCGGCGGCTGAGTGGAGTATTTGCTTCAATGAGACGGACTTGAAGTCGTGAGTTGGCTGCTGAGGTGCCGGATTCCGGTACACGAAATGCTTGAACGTCTTTGTCTTCTCCAAGAAGCCCATGCATGGTTCTGGAGCTGCTTGATTTTGTACTTGTCGGAAGTAGCGACAGAGTCTTCCCATTGTGCAAAGGTTTATTTGTGGGTCCCCTGCCCCTTGAGGTTTGCTCGGTGATCCCATCTTCGTTGATGTAGTTATCACCGAGGAGAGGGCAAATCGCACTCTGCCAGTGGCACCCATCTTTTGAAGAGTGTTTTGAAGCGCCGCGGCCTGTTTCTCGGGAGGCGGCTCTCGAGGTTCATCGTTTGGAGCCGATTCAATTGCGAGCCAGAGAGGCTTGCACCGGAGAGACGGTTGGATACAAGTAAACGCTAGATTGAACCGCACTTTCGAAGCAGAATTTTTACATTTCTCTTCAACTTTCAGAGACATGCTAGCAACATGCTCTACCTTGTCGTCGCATGCCCACCCACTAGCCAAAACCTCATAAAGTCGGCTCGATGCTTGTTGGGAGATTTGTAGGTGCGATATGACCGCACTTGTAACCGGCTGTGGTGGCAGAACGGAATTGGATGATAATTTTCGTATTTGACTAGAGAGCCGACGAAGGTCTTCGTTATAATCTCGCAGTTCGTTGATGATGTCTGTTAATCGATTCTTCGAGAAGCTGATCTTGACTTTCTGCCGGAAGAGAGAGAAGGTACTTTTGCCTTTGGATTTCTGGGCAATTCAATTAGAATATAGACTTATTATGCATCTTCACTTTGATTCTTAAAGAAACTGTACAAAATAGATGGTGTCGAGGCGTTCTTTTCAGTATACCAGTCCATTAGAGCATGTGGAACATGGCCTAATGAATTAATTATAGAAGATGTCTCGACTAACCTTCTTTTCGATCAGGTCCCCAAATCCTTTCGTCTCCTCCGTGACTTCATTTAGTGTATCATTTATCAGCTTTAATGTCATTACACAGGTGACATATGAGGATCCTAGGAGCTCTTGCAGTCGTTTCAACAATTGCTCATCTTTCCTCGCGACATGGTTGGGATCTCGAAGGATATCCGGCAAATTCTGCCCAATGGCCTGTAGCAGGAGCTGGCACTCGTTATGAAAGATCGCACGTTGTGCCTCGAGCTTAGCTGTGAATCGCTCCACCTCCTTCGCATATCTTCGGTAAGTGACAAAAGGCTGGAAGGTAACCTCGTAGTTCTCGACGGCAGATATGAGCAGAGGGACGACCCCGAGGACGAGGCCCGCGACCGTGGCAGGGTCCATTGATACGCAATATATCGCTGCATCATGTGTTAGACTCGCAGGCTCGTGGCTAATGGAGGCGATGGAGAGTGTACCCTTCCCGAGGCCAGCGCTTATTCTGAAAGCACACAGCCTTGTCCCATGGCTTTCTTATAGTATAGGGCTAATGATAAGCCGGTAACATGCCTTCGAGAACTGCATATCATCGCACAGATAAACAGATGTGGAAGAGTACAAAACATGCAGTTGCAATTCTCAAGGAAGAGATCCCCGGGGAGCGGGGTAATTGAAGTGAGGCTGGAGGGCCCTATTTGAGGGGTTTTAGGTTAATCAGCATCCGGTTCTGCCCCTCAGTCATACGAGACACTGGAATATCCTCAAGCGTCGAGCCTCGACATCCTCAGCATCCTTAGCACGAATCGCGTCTCCGTCCAGTTCCTCCATGAGGAAATGACACACATACTGTTCGCAGGCGCTGTCCGCTAGCTTACCAGCGAAGTCTTGCCCCAGCCTTCTCTAGTCGAGGAGACTCAGGAGAGCCTCGTCGCCAACCGGTACAAAAGCCATGCCTACTCGACAACTTGTGGAAGAATTCTGTCGGCGCTCTCTTAAATAAGGCACACCAGAGTATGATGGACCATGACGTGGATGTCGCCCTGTGGCAGCGAGGAATTTCGCTGCAAGAGGACCAAGAAATTGGGCCTGCCTGCTACCTCTTTGAAGCTTCGACCTCAGCATTCTCCGCACTTCTGCAACTTCTTGCTGCCGATCCAGTGCGTTGTGGCCCGCAATCATACGGAAGCCTCAGAGACGAGTTCCGCAAGTTCTACATGTGGCACGAAGGCTTTTCGACGCGCACTGGTGACCTTGACAACATTTTAACCTGCTCCAAAAATCTTAAAGGAACAGTCCTAGGGCTAATGGTTCAATGGGTCAGAACCCTCACAAAGGGTATGTCAATACCTTGCAAATTTCAGAGTCACCACCGAGCCACCAAGATCCGCAAGATGCATTGAATGACTGACACTAATGTCTTGCCTAGTACCTGGGATCATGTCCGAGACCGACTGGTCTTCTGTCTTTCAAAAATTTACTGAGCTTCAGATGCTCACCGGCAAGGTAGACCAAATTGCAAAAGCTGCATTGTCCGACATGAAATCGCAATATTTTGTTGTTGATGGCCTTGACCTCGAAGATGGCTCGGATTCAGATTCGGATCTTGAATCGTCTTTCTGCGAATATACTTTTGATGATATCATTGAAGATTTGAGTACCTATATGGAGAGCCTATCCGATCTAACACCTTCCCTCGATCACCCTGCAATAGATCATGTATTCATCGAGGACGTTAATACATCTCTCATCGACGAATTCTCGACTGTCTCTGAACCTGCTCGGCCTTTTGTCTCCATAATTAGAGATCGTTTTCCATCCCTAGATGCCGGCATTGTCAAAAAGCTAGGAGAAGCCAACTGGCAACGACGGGAGAGATTGCGAATGAAACTTGACTCTACTCCTAGAATGAGAGAATTTTCAACGGATGACGACGATAATTCGAGCATTGGAAACACAACCATTAACAACGAAAATCAACAGACAATAGTGGGTACTGTCCGTTCGAGCATCAGCCTCACAAGAACCTTCCAGTCGGCTACGATAGAATCTCAATTCTCAGAGCCCTCCATATTTGACCATGTATCAATTTCTATTCCTGCTGCACGCAGAGCTAGTCCTGCTGAATCAGTAACATCATTTGCTACTTCGGTAGCCGAAGGAATGAATCAGGGGCAGCGCCGAGTACCAAATCTACCCGAAGAGCATGTTTACGGCTCGTCTTTTCAGTGCAAGATATGTGGTGATGTTCTGACTGAAATTCGGCACAGGGCAAACTGGAAGTATGTATGCTCCTCTGAGCATCTCTCCTATAGGTTATAGAAGCTAACCAATCTGAAGAAAGCACGTCTATAATGATCTTGAGCCCTACACTTGTCTCTTCAGCGATTGCAATCTCGGACAGCTTACTTTTCAGTCACGACGAGAATGGAAAGATCACGAGTTCCAGGTCCACCGCGTGAATACAGAGTGGCGCTGCAATCTTTGCAAAAAGACGTTCAAAACGCAGGAACCCTTTCGCGAACACATCAACAAGGGTCACGGCAATGACATCACAATGAGCCAAGTAGAAGAGTTTATATCGGTCTCAAAGCGTCTAGTCCCCTGTAAGATCGAAAATGAAATTTGTCCTTTCTGCCTAGCAACACCTTCACAAACCCAAAATGGATTTGCCAGTCATGTGGGGAAGCATCAACAAGAGATATCTTTGGCGGCCCTACCGAGGCTGGAGGATTATTCAGATGATGATGAAAGTATAGACAACGGCAAAGGGTCTGACGGCGACGATGGCAGTGACGATAATGGAGACGGTGGCAGCAAGATAAAAGGCATCGATGATATTGAACACGGATCGGGAAAACGGTTCGCTCCCATTGACACGGAGCTCGCAACATTTATTCCTGGTAACTCTATTGATATCTCTGATCTAAATTTTGGTGCTAATTCCCTCGAAGACCTTCCAGAAGACACTCGCAGTGAGGAGCCGCTGAAGCCGTCGATACGCCTGCCCTGTGGCCATATGTCCTACGAGGCCTGCTCCTGCGAGGGTGACATGGACGAAGATCTCCCGAGCAACAAAGGAAACATATTCCAATCACAAATCGACCCTCACCACTCACACAGTCTATCACATGATATTCAGCAGTCTAGCAGCACTATATCGGACCCTCGGAATCGGCTCATATCTTCAATTAGGGATTTTGAAAAGACCGTGGGAAAACTCGAGGATCTTTGGGAGTTGCTTCCCTCTGGTTATCGAGAAAGGTTTCTTGTGTTAGTGAACCTCGAAAAGGAAGTGTCTTTGCTGCGTAGAACCATTGCAGATCTCTCATTCCGCTCTTTTTATCTGGATCGGCCAAGTGTTGAAAATTCAATTGAGGCACTGGCTATTTGTCAGACACAATTGTTACTCTTGCACAAAGTTCTGGAGTCTGTAATTTACCGCGTGGATGAGCCAGAGAAAAAGTCGAGACGCCGAAAAGTATTGAGGCAGCTATTTGCTCGGCAGCAGGAACAGGAGCCCGAACTTGATAAAGCCAAAGACATACTTGATGAGCTTCAAGCAAGAAGTTTAGTGCTGCGAGAGATCAACAATAACCGGGCGGCGAGCAGCAACCTGAGCGACACAAAACAACTATCTGCGCCCATTGGGCCACTTGCTGAGAGAGCAGGGCCGCAATCAGTTTTATCTCCTACTGGAATTCTCCACTCTGGGAGTTCGGAAACAGCGCGGCCTTCCCTGGAGGAAACGAAGGCGCGTCTTGAAAAACTTAAACCTAGCTTCCTGGATGACTATGTGAAGTACCAGTCTTTTTTGAACGAGCCGACGGGATCAACGTCTAAAGCAGTTCTAGATCTTCATCACTCAGGAGACTCGCCACAAGACAAGGAAACCGCGACAAGGCTAAGGCCACGCCCTTCAAGTGGTCGAGAAGATTCTGGTTCTATGGGAAACGTCAGTGCAGACCGTGCTCTAATGAGTGAATCTTCAAAATCGGAACTGGGGCTTGATGACAATGATTTGCCTAACGATAGTGATTATAACGAGGAGGGAGAAGATACCGATGTGGCTTATCCATGCAAAGGTTGTGGTGACATTGTGAGTCAACATTTATGTTAAATTACATTTCAATACCTGATCTAACGTTTTCTAGTTGGAGAAAGGAGAAGCGTTTGAACTCGGTAAGTCTAGTTATATCTCATGCTTCAGAATGTTCACTCACATGTTATATAGCTGGGAATCGATGGCATATCGACTGCTTCAGATGCAGCACCTGCGGAAGGCTGATCGACTCGGATTCGAATTTTCTCCTGCTCGCCGACGCTTCGCTTATATGCAATAATTGTATACACCCTAGCAGAGCATTTGGCCAGAATTTGCGAAGATCTAGTTCTCCTTACCGGCCACCAGGCACTCTGCGCGCCCTGTTTTTGTCGCCGAAACTGCAAGCGCAAGATCGAGGATCTCCGGTACTCGAACTTCGTAAGGTATATGATTGATTAATTGATTGATTTATTGATCCTTTTTACATGCTATATAAGTCCAAGACTATCGGAGCATAGCTAGGTGCCATCTAGAAACCTCAATTCTAGTAGGTAGACACCTAACATATCAAGTGTGTCAGGAATAGGTGCAGGAGTCCGTATTCCCTTTCCAAGAATTGAAGTAGTCTGTGTACAGGAGCCTCTACCAAACTCAGCTACTATACAGGAGTCGAACCTGCCTCTCTAGATACTTCTGGTAAAGCGATCTAGCGTACTTACCATTATACTAATAGATAGTGGTACATAGAGAATCTCCCTTCTAGTGACATTAGGTCCCAGCTACGTTAACAGATATATCCTAAGCAGAACCAAGGTGACGCCTGAAGTATTCCCCCCTAAGCTTCACTCCCCCCTTCAGTCTACAGTTTTCCTATACCTCCTTATATAGCCCCGTACACTAGTCCTTCATGTTCGAGCCTCCGAGTCAGCCTCGCGCCCTAGACGCGACTTTCCTCACATCCCAACCTTCCTCCACCTGTATTGTCGGTACACGTGTTGTATCGGTAATAGGTATATAGTAATCGTGTATAGAAGCCGTAAAACCAGAGTATTATATGTCGTTTTCGTCAGGAAAGAGAGTATAGATTAGAGTGAAAACTCTACGCCGGGCCCCTAGAGGGTCTTAATCGTTCGTACTCGAATAGGGGTTCCACAATCCCGGTACGCGAGCGAGAGGGCCTGTTCCCTAAGCAGGTATTCGTGTAGATCGATTCGGTCTTACGCTTAATTGTCTCGTGGTGGTAAGGCCTCTGTTTTGTGAAGCTTGAGGGTGGTGAAAAATTTTCATCGTAGCCGGTTCCTGAAAATTATCGCAATCCCACCCTAAAAACACCATAACTCCACCGATTGACTCAATCTTGGCTCTACAGACTCTAAAAGAGCTGTAGGTTCGTAGGGGACACCACGTACAGGTGTTGAGTCTCGTCCCCCTTCGCAAGGTATATTTTGCATGAGTTGTCATGAAAGTCTAATGGCTCGGTGAAGGGCAAAGTCAGGAAGCAAGTTGGGAGAGAAAGGGACTGCTTCATCTTCTTCAGGGCCGCCAGGCACTGTAGGCAAGAATGAAGTTTTGCCGCCAGTACCGCCACTACCACCTGAAAGTTCAAGTAGAGACGCTAGCGGAGAAAATTTCTCTTGGCTAATAGATAAGAAATTATAATACCGATTTTAATAAATTTGTTCAAGTTATATATATTCTATCTAATAATAACTATACTTTTCATTTAAATATTTAACAACCCTTTTTTAAATATATATATATATATATATTATTTAAAGGTTATAAAACAATATCTAAATTTTTATCTAAGTCTAAAAAGTTATAAATTACATTTATTAAGTAAAATCGTGAATAGATAGGAGATATAAAACACCGACAGCCTTATACCTAGCGCACCTATATCCATTCTATAATTAATAACCCTAGTCCTAAACACCAACTAACTATCTTAATAACTATCTCCTCCTACTAATACAGCTATCTTCTTACCCTCACCCTTCTATCTAGCTTCGAATACAATACCTATCCCTTGAAAAGGGCCAAAACGCGATGCTACACCTAAAACTCGCCTTTTTACCCTAAAATAATTCTATAACCTCATAGCTATTTTAGAAATCGTAATTAACAATTATATTAAACTTAACCAGGTCTTTAACATTGTCAATTCAGAATTTTAATAACGACTTTATGATTAAAAAGTATATATCTCCTTAGGATTTAAATGTAATTTACTTTTTAATTGAAAATAATCAATTTAACTATTGAATAAACCTAGATGTTATCTATTATAATCATACTACTTGTTCTATTGTTATGGTTAATTATAAAGGAGGTGGAATTGCTGTTTTTGGTGGGGGTTTCGCGCGTTGGCCCTTTTTAAGGGTATGGTAATACTGTATATACAGACACAGACAGACATACGATCCGATATCTACAATAAGGTGGCATTTCCCTCCTATTCTCTGCTACTCCCTCCCTCTCTACCTCCTACTTCAACTCGTTGTGCCGTGGACGGTTTAAAGAATACCGATATGGTGCAGCGAGTAAAGTTGCAGAAGCTATGAGATAAGGGCTACGTTGTTTTCACTGAAGAACTATAAAACCTGATCTAGAATTTAGGAGAAGGATATAGTTTGTGAGTGAGTGAGAAAGTAAGAGTGTATTATG
This sequence comes from Cudoniella acicularis, assembly GCA_013054445.1. Classification (NCBI taxonomy): domain Eukaryota; kingdom Fungi; phylum Ascomycota; class Leotiomycetes; order Helotiales; family Helotiaceae; genus Cudoniella; species Cudoniella acicularis. The sequence continues at coordinate 49,748 of JAAMPI010000215.1, forward strand.
ATTAATTAACGAGCTATGGAAATAGGTAGGTAGCTAGTAGGAAGCTAAGTAAGATACTGTGAATTAAATGCTCCTTTTTTCCTCTTTCCCTTCTCCTCTTTCCCACCCAAACCACCTCAATCTAAATCCCTGGGATGTCAAAATCTGGATAATTCGGCCAATTTCCTAACTCCCCGGGATCACCACCAATGCGCACCCATTGCCCAACACTTGGCGTCGGCCCATCAAGCACAAATAGCAAATACCACGCCGGGGGACTAACATTTGCATTCGGCGGCGCTTCAATCGTGCACGTTGTGCCATTCCCTGCAGCAGCTGTCCCATTACTGAATGTAGGTCCCGTGCTTGCACCACCGCAGCTGAAAGCAGGGAAGATAGTTCTCTGGCCCATGGAATTGCCGTGTGTGGAGGAGACGGCTGCGAGGAGGGAGACACGCATCGTGTCTGTGGTTCCTTGGAATAGTTGAACATTGACGGTCCAGCTGTCTCCGTATCCGATGTCTTTTGTGGAGGTGGTGAATGTAGGCTGCGTGTTCCCCGTCAGTAAATAAGGCGGAACCCACACCTCAACCCTGTATTCTTGCGGGAATCGCAAATCCTCGGGGTCAGAGCCGGAGACGAGAACGCGTCCGTCGGGAATGAGTACGGCCTCAGAGTGGTAGAGACGGATGATGGTTGTGTTGGACATGGAGGACATGCGGTTGTGGAGGGGTTTGGAGGGGTCGTAGAGAACGGCGTTTAGGTTGGGTTCGGTGGCTAACCCGAAGCCGGCACGGCCTTGTTGTCCGCCGTTCATGATTATGTAGGTTCCGTCGGGGAGGGCTGCAATGCTGGAGATGACGCGCTTAGAGGGCTGGAAAGGGGGGCGTTAGCGAGGTAGGGTTTGGGATGAAAAGGGGAGGGGAAAAGGGGAACACATACCATGCGCTCAATAGTCCAATTAGCATTCGGCACTTCAGGAGAAATAGAAACACAATTATCAAGCGCAAATTCCGGACCAGGGATAGAGCCACCGCAAATCATAACCGTAAGCGGATCATGATAAGGAGCATACTGCGGTAACAACATCGCGGTCCCTTCAAACGGATACGTTCTTCCTCCTAGGAAATCATTGACTGCGCCGGGGATATTTGGCAAGACGCGAGAAGTTTGAAGGGAAGTCTCGTCGAGGATGCGTGCTTCGTTGTAGTAGGCTACGAAGATGCCTCCGGATGGTAAGACGGTGAGGTAGGGGTAAAGGTTGTAGGGATCCGTGCGGTCGAGGTAATCGCAGTATATTGAACCTGCTCCTGATGGCAAAGGGAGGACTTCTAACGTCGGCACCGGCGCACCGTTTGAACCTTCTTCACCGCCCATAACGAGGATAGACCCATTCGCCATCATCATAGCAGTAGGATACCATCTTCCATCAACAAGATGCACCTCCTCGAAATTCTCCTGCCAGTCGTTGGTGCCCCAGACACCGGGGGAGCCATCAGGCCAATAGAGGCGGATTCCGTATGTGGCGGCGTTGGCCCAGCCGCCGATGTTGATGAGGCGGCCCGCTTTGTCGGGGAGCGTGAGGCCGCCGGAGCAGAAGACGTCGGATTGCACGTGCA
>JAAMPI010000216.1:0-51284 GCA_013054445.1 Cudoniella acicularis
TATTTATAGTTTTATAGTATTATATAATCTCTATCTAAAAATAGCTATTCCTTTATATAATTCGTTCAATCCCCTATATAATTAGTATATATAGTTAATAATTATAGTTTTTAGTATATCTCTAGTTTAAATATCTTCTTTCTCAGCTATAGGCTAGTAGTGAAACATAAACATAGAGTTATACAGAAATATCACGTATACTAGCATATAGGGTTTAGCCCCCAAACCATGAATATATTCATAAATCTGAATATAAATATAAATCTGCCTGTATTTTTCATGAATATATTTATTACCGATCCCTACTTCTGTCTTGCTAATATTGTCAACTCTACACAACTATGTCTAGGGAGACCGAATCGGCTCCCAAAGATCCCAAACTAGACCCCGCTTAAAAATAAATCATTCAATCTCTCCAAAGAGAACGTGCCTTCGCGCCCCCTCCCAAATCTTTGCTGGCTCTTCATCTATCATGTCCTCAAATTCAAACCAGCGAGCGCCTGAGCGGGAATAGACCGCCTTTGGGTCATAGCGACAAGCTCTCAATGCCTTTCTGAACTCTCAATCCGCACGGTAATCTCCTGCTAAGTACGATATGATTTTGGTCGCTAATGGACCAAGCCTTTTGAAAAGATCGGCATCGGACTGGATTTGTTCAACGAAAAGCAGCTGTATTGTTTCAGGAGTCCATTGTTGAGGTTTTCTAACCCAGCAATTGCCGATGAAATGTGACCCTCGATTAGAGGCGAAATGGATATAAGCGATGAGTTCGACTAGGTCCTCCTCAATGCCAACATTCTCGAGTTCTTGCCATTCTACTCCTGACTTCTCGTACACTTCTTGCGGTGAGTAGCCACACTCTGACAAAGCCTCCCTCCAACTCCTGTCATAATCATTACTCGATGCCAAGTGACTGGGGCTATATCCGGAGTCGTTGACCGCAAGTATATCTCCACCGGCCCGAATTATACGGATTACTAGCTTAGTAAGAAAATTGCGTGGGCGAAATATTTGGACACCTTCATCAGTAATATTCCTAAGAAACAAATGAAGACAAGTGTCTCCGTAATAGTTGCTCGGGAGGCAGCTAGCTCCACGATCAATAAGTAGATTTGCTTGCCCAAAAGAGTTCTCCACGAAATCTGGGCAAATGTTCGAAGCTGGCGAAGCCGAATTACTTAATGCAAGTAATAGGGCTGTATTTCCAAAGTTATCTCGATGTTCTAAATCAAGTAGAACACCGCCGTGATCTAACAATAATCGCAGTGAATTCTACTAAGATGTCAACACTCACGAAGCTGATGTCATTGGTCAGGGTTTAACGTACTATTGTTCCCTGGCATACAGACGTCAGAAGAGAACAATTTTCCCAGCCGTCAGCGGCTTCGGGAAGAGATAGACTTGGGTCTGCTCCAGCTGCTAGTAAAATCCTCTGACAGCTGATGACTTTATCTTGTATATTCCGACTTTTCTCCGCGACACCGATCATTGGGATCGAGAGCGGATGCACCCTGCAACTAGCCGTTAGCCGAATTGAAAAATAATAGATAATAACCAGTGAAAACGACAGTGGAGACAACAGGTGGTCTTGATTGCATAAGCGAGTAAATATAGTATAAAGCCAACGTTGTCTCGCAATCATTCTATCAGAATACCAGACGTTCCCTCTACTTCCAGTTCTCTATAGTTTACTAGGTTACTTACATTTCGTCGTAATAACTCCCATACAGCTCAAACCCGTTAACATCAGCCCCTTTGGAGACAAGGTACCCGCATATATGGGGATGACAATCACCATTCGCATCTTGTGGCCCTAAAGAATACTTTTCTTGGTCAGCCAACGTCATCAGTTGCAAGTATAGATCATACATAAAGTAAAGAACGTCCCATAGTGTCACAATCTGTTAAACACGCCGAGCCATCCTGTAATATCTGCTTGAGGCCTTCTAAGTCACCATCGTTTATAAGTTGAAACACACGAGAGTCGTCTGGTATGACTGCGTGAAAAGAAATGGTAGGTGCAAAAGAGAATATCCCATTACTCAGTATATGTTGAGAAAAAAAATGCCCGAAGCTTCATTTTTTTTGCCTTAGTTTTGGGCATGAGTGTCAACGTCCCTGTAAATGCTTCTCTAACAACTTCAGATGTAGATCGGGACTGGCTCTTTGATAAGTCAGGTTCTAATACCACAGCTGTAATTGCTAAGATGCCAGTCGATGTCTCGGAAATATGATTATGGGATTGAAGTTTTTGTCCAGACAGAACACGGTCTCTCTGCCAATCTGTAGATCATAAGCAAATCTGAAATAATAGAATCAAGGACACTCACTTGAGCCACGAATCTGAACAGTCTCTGAAGAATCAAGGATGCCCCTCATTTTCTTTACTACACGCATTTGTTTGATACTGCTGTCCATCTCGGCGGCTTCTCCATCTTCGTCCTTGACACCACGTTTTCTTTTGCGATAAACGTCATGTACATTAGGAAAGCTAACTTCCTTGAGTAAGGCTTTCAAAATGCTGACGAGGTCCTCCGTTATGAAATGAGCTTCTGGAGAATCAATGTCTAAGTCTCCCTTTATAGAACTTTTAAAGTCGTATAGCCGATCTATACAATCTTGAAGCCGTTGACTAAGATCATCACTTTGCTTGCTATCCTTAACACAATCGAGCTGCCGTTGAATTTCATGCATCACCTCTTTGAACATCTGTGATTGGTTGTTGAGCCCTGTGGCAAGAGATTGCTCCAAAGTCTTGATTGAACCTAGAACCTGGTTATGTTGGATAGCAGAGGACCTCTTTATTACACCAAATCGTGCGGCGACGTCTTCTTTATTGCAACTTAGAATCGAGTCGGTCTGATCTAGGCGTTTGAACACATGTGTTGTGACATCAGTCATAGAGTCTTTGACTTCAACGGAAAGGTCAGTCAACAGACCGTTAACTTTCGTGTTTGAAGTTTTAGTAGAGTTCGTGTAATCCGTGTTCTGCGCGCTAGGAAAAGTTAGCATGGAAGCCCACGAAATAACAATTGAATATTACCAGCCAGCTATGCTCAGTTGGATATTGAGAAGTTGTATCTAGTGAAAAATCAGTAAGATATTGTGTTTATAAAAGAAGATCAAGACCGAATACTTGTCGTGACACGACTTCATGAATTTCGCCAAGGTCGCTCCTCTTGATATAGCAGCGCAGAGCAAAGGCGACCTTGTTTTTTCCGCTTCCTGCAGCTCTCCACCCCTCGACCTTTCTTACAAGGGGTTTCAGGTCATCCACGCACTTCTTCACGGTGATCTCAAGTCCCTTGAAGATCGCCTCATTATCCGCACTTGAATTTGAACCGCTGTTGACGGAGCGAGGTGAGAGTAGAGAGGATCGATTTGCTAGTCGTTGTATCTGATTTAGGATATCAACTAGCGATTGTAGTGATTCATCCGCCCTAGCGAATTCCTTTCGACTCTTGCATAGACTTGATAGCGTTTCATAGATCTTATCTATTAGACCCGTAGTATGCGGCAAGGCTGGGAAACTTACGAACTTAGTGGATTGCAGTCCGACGGTCGCAACTGCGATGACGTTGACGGCGACGCTTAGCGGATCGCTCATTCTCTCCAAGAAGTAGAGATTGACGTTCGGTGTTTGGAGTTGCTATCCCGGCGTTGAAAATTTCAGAAAAGATGAAGAATAAAATTAAGATGGATGCTGATGGTGTGGCATGGTGAGGTTAAGTCCCATGTGGCTTATTGCCGGACACGTTCATTCGGCCGCTTCGCAGTGGAATTCAAGAGTCTTGCGGTTTTCAACTCAGCCTTACCAAAAGCCTGACTTGCGAAAATGAATGCATAATGAGGCAGCCTTGAGGTGCTCGGTTTAGGGGTATTAGGTTCTAGGTCCATGCGTCGACCATCTTTAGAGGAGTAAGGTATAGGAGAAAGAGAGAGATGACGAAGTGATGCTTAGATATGCTCGGTATACCAGGTTGGCCACGTGAATCAAACCCTGCCCTGAAACCAGGCGAATGCCCCTCAGAGCTCTGCTCACGTGAATGGCCCTCTGGGTTGACATGCTTACGGCATGCGTTCTACGAGTGCTTTGCCTAGGGCCGTAATGTAACAAGAAGAACGGGTGGTTATCAGGCAAACTCGGCTAAGAAACTACAACCGGGGCACTATGGGTAGGCTGACTCAGGGCGTACTTTTGTTGCGATGCTCAGGCTCTGCTTAGGTTAGAGCAGCGACTGCTCAGGTCCAAAGACGGAAATGGACTTTGGTAAGGTTAATTTTCGTCGCAGACTTAGGGGTAGCATAAAGTCAAAACTAGAAAAAAAAAAAAGACCCATGGTCACGTGCCACCTTTCACCTCGACAAAATCCCACCAACCAAGCAACGAATCGAAATTTCCCTTACCTCTACTTAAATCAACATCAACATCTACCTCTCCCTCACACCCATAAAACCAACTCAACTCTCTCTCTTACTCACTCATCGAAAAAAGAAATAATGGCCAACAAAATCCCACCCCTCCTCCAACCCTACCTATCGCTCCCCCCAGAAGCATCACTCATTCTGCTCACGAGTGTCCTGGGCGCGAGCACCAACTGGCTTGTTCTTCGATTTTTGCATGGGATTTTACGGGGTGATGATGTGAGAGGTGGAGATGGAGTTGGGGATAGAAATGGGGATGGGGATGGTAGGGAGGATAGAGAGGATACGAAGGTGGTGCTGGTTAGTTTTTTGAGAGATTTGGGGTTTTGGAAGGAGGGGGGGAGGAGGTTGGTATGTTTGTTTGTGGAATTTTTTATTTCGTTGAGATGTTGAGCTTTTTTGAGGAGGGGAAAAGCATTTTCCTAGGCTCTTCTTTCAGCTTCTCAACTTTCAAAATCCTCATTTTACTTTTCAGAAGACATACATAAAGTTAACCAACAAACTCACCACTTAGGGTCTCGATCTCTCTAAACTCGCCACAAAAAATCAATTTACCTTCATAGATGGCTTGTCCGGACTTTTCCTTCCTCAGCAAAAACAGCAGCAGCAGCAAAGGCCATCATCAACTTTCACTGCAAGAAGAAATGAGGAGAAGATTCTCAGGGATTCGAAACTTGCGGCTGTTGAGGGAGATATTTTGAATGCTGTGAAGAACTTGGGTGGAGATGGAAGTGGAAGTGGGAAGGTGGTATTGGTTATCGATCAATTGGATCTGCTACTAGCTACTACGGCTAGAGATGGAGGTGCAAATGGAGATGGGGTAAGTGCTGTGGAGGTTGGAGAGTTGTTGATGGGTTTGCGTGAGGTATGTCCATTTCACCATCCATACCTTTTAACTTCTTCAATTTTTCATTATTATTCACTGACATCATCATAATTGTATAGGAAGTACACTCAGTTATCCTCACGCTTTCAGCAGATTATCCTTTAGTAGCAGCAGCGAAGCAGACGCTTTTGGAAATTAATCATGCGGCTTTCTTGCTAGGTATTGCGCATCAAGCGGATTTGAGTATGGGTTTAAGGTTGTTAGACTCTGGGACGGCGAGGGATGTTAGTGGGGTGGTTAGGATTACTGTGGGGGGGGATCAAGGGGTTGATAATNCGGGAAGGGGGGAGGAAAGGGAGTTGTTGTATTTTGTTGGAGGGGACGGTGGTGTTAGGGTTTTTGAACGCGGGCAATGAGGTGAAAAATGCAAATAATCAAGAACTCCATCTCAGCAATTCCACATAAATAGAAGGGAGTGGCCCTGAAATTGCCATCCCAGACACCTTTCATCTTGGGAGAACGAATCTCAAAAATTTCCTTGACGTTGAAAGTTGCTGTATTGTGCTAGCAACTCGAAGAATACCAGCCCAAGCCCCGATGTCTCACTCTGCAATTGTACATCTTTTGGTGCAAATTGATGGTATTTGCTAGCGTGACCGTAGCCCTCGAGAAATCATGAGCAATCCGCAACCAATTCCCAATTCATTCAACTCCCATCCATATGCAACCATTTATTCGGCCTTTGTGGCAGTTGGTCCTCGAGCGTCCTTTGGTGCACCAGTCTGGAAACCGTTCTTGAATCGTCTCGGGACACCCTTCATGTGACGCATACGTCCAGTACCGGTGGTCTTCCTCCGCTTAGCCTTCTCGCCCCAGTTGTCTGTAAATATGTGTTAGCTACAATGTCCTTTTGTCGCGTGCCCAATTCTTCTCCCAAATCCGCCCTCGAAGTCTGGAGTGAACGTACATTGTCGGATCTTAGCTGCTGGGTAACCGCATGAGGAACAGGTGTGCTTTTGGATGTGGAGAGATCGTCGACCTGATAGTGCCAATGTCAGTTCCTATCCAAATTTGGCTGTATCGCTCCATCTTCCCCATTCTCTCAATTCTTCGGATTCGATTCTACTGACCGCAGCGTCTGCACAAGGTGTGCGTCTTGTTGTGGCGCTTTCCGAAGCTGGAAGTTCCCTTCGCTGTAATGTTGTCAGTGTCATTTATTCGCGATTGATTTGGGGCGTGTAAGGCGTACTCATTTTGGATTAGGAACTGTGGAGTTGGTCGTTAGTATATTTCCGCAAGATTCAATGGGCACGGTGGACGGGATCATCACATACCTCGTGGCCGTGGTGTTGTCGAGTTTGTCGTTGCACTTTTCGCGATGCCGTGAATTTCGAGAAATTCAGGTGTGGGATCACTCGCTAGCGCGAAACTAACAAGCGAATTTTTGATTGTACGACACGTGATTTGCATCCCTGAGACTGCGATCTGCCCCTAAAGCCTCACACGAAAACTGACCCCACCAAAATCCTTTAGGCTGAGCAGCCGCTGCTCTAACCTGAGCTGAGGGTAAGCATTCCCGAGAATGATCTTGGTTTGGTTTTCTGGTGGCCCGTTTTGGCTTCTCCTTATTACCTGGGGACTTTCTCTGTCGGTCCTGCTGCACGTGACTAACCATTCGTCGTGTGATTTGGAAAGAACACACGTACCTTTCCATTATTGAGGAATAAAAGATATAATTAGCTAGAAACCTCGGAATATTTATGTAAAAAAAAACCTAATCCCTTCGATCAGATCCCTGTCACGGAATGAGAAGGGGAACCTAATAAGTCACCTGACTTGCTTACTTGCAATGGTTTTCAGGCTAAACTTTAAAGGTTAGGCCAAACACTACTTGAGTACTTTGTACCCCCGTACGAAGAGTCTTTACCATTACACACCCTAATCTCTACGACAATGAGTCAGCCGCCCTTGTAAGTTGCTACCCTACATAATCTCACCACCAGCTGAAATGTCAAAAGCTCAAACCCTTAGAAGCTTAGCACCACTGAGCTCGCGCTGGTTGGCGGTCAATGGCGGCAGAACAGTTGCCTTATTAGGATTAATCGAGTTATTCCCTGCAAGACATTAACCGAAAAACTAGCCGATCCGATTTTCTTTTCCCTCCTAGTCAAATGCCCAAACTTAACCTTAACCTTTTCCATTAATTTTAGAAACATAGACGCCGGGGATCTGATACCAGGGCTTGCTCAACTCAAGTCCCTGAAAGATGCTTCCAAGACGGCTCCGGAACAAACTCTTGTCTCGAAGCATCAAGTCTCCAACACGGCCCCACTGCCACCAACACTTGTCTCACTTTACAACCAGCATAGTCCATATGTCAACGTATGGGTACAGTTATTTGGCCACACACCCAGATGAGAAGAAGCCGCCCATTCCGTACCAAGTTGGGAATTTTCTTTCTGCACGATCTTACAGTCCACCGCCAGCACCTAGCTTCTACTATACATGGGCATACGGCAGAATCAAGGACGAAATCAGAGATTTGCATCCGCTGCAACTATGCTTGAAAAACCCACCAGCAACTGGAACCTTAGGGGACGAGACCGTTCGTTTGAGAATCATCCATCAAATTAGGGTGCAAGACTTGTCTAACTCTCAGGTTGTAAAGGTCAAACCCTTGGAATCGGAGGGAAAAGGCTTCCCACCAGTTTTAGAAGCTCGCTCATCCGGCGTTACAGCCAAGTTATATGATCCGATGTACTACGACTTTGACGAAGACCGCCCTGATCCTTTCGCAAATTGCGATGCTGCTTATGTTCATGAGACCATGGCATACCATCACTTGCGGCCTCTCTATGGAACTGTTATCCCACACTTCTATGGATCATACACAGTTAACATCCCCTTACTGGACTACCCGTCTCAATCGCGACCTGTGCGAGCTATTTTATATGAATATATCCCGGGCTTTACACTCCAAGACATGAATCCGCAGGATTACAGTCAGGCACAACGGCAGGCAATTATGGCGGCCGTTCTAGATGCACACAGCAAGTTGTGGCAAATGGATGTCGCTCATGCTGACCTCCACCCACGAAACGTTATCGTCCTCTCTGTTAATGAAGGCAAAGAAGCAGAAATACGTTTGATTGACTTCGGCCAGGCCGTGTGTGGACGTCGTGTTAAGATGGGACACATGCCAACCCCGGAACCTGAGCCAAGGTCTAAAATCATCGAGCGATGGTTCGATGAGGATTTCTGGGATCGAATGATGGATTTCGGATGGCTAGTAGATTGGCCCTGGAATGATTGGCTTCGTAACGAATACGCCCGAAACGGCACATAACTGGAAATCACCGCAAACAAGACTGACCATTCAAACGCTGCTCCTGACGACGTGCGCGCAAAACTGATGAGCAAAGTTGACTGGTGGCTGGTGGGCTGGTGGTTAGGCTGACGTTGAGCTGGGCGTGACCCTGAGCAAGCATCATCAGTCGCCAATAGATCGAAACCACTTGGATTCGTTACAGTTTCAGGGTCGGGAAGTTAAGTCAATTACATTCTCTTACGCTATAGCCTCACCCAGGCAGCCAAAAGGGACAAGAGAACCCCAAAAAGCAGGGCGCTAACAGAGACGAGGAAGAATATAAATAACGGGCCAGCTCAGCGCATTCTATCATGAGGATACATTGAAGACAACTACTCCAATCACCAAGTGTAATCAGCACATATAGCCTCAAATTTCTTGCTTCTCCTGTCACTCCAATTCTCACAGGGGCATTCGCGTCTCGTCAATCAAGCACGGCCCCCCATGACTCATCGAGCAGCAACTTCCGGGCGGGCCTTCTCAACAACGTCGATCAAGAATTGGCAATATACATACGGTCAGGCTCTCCAGATCGCAGGTCCCGCGTTGAAGAAATCCGTGAAAAGGACTCCAGTGAATAATGGTAACAAAGGTACTGCTATCCAGCCGCTCCCAGTAGCTTTAAGTTTCATACAACCACCTCAGTTCCCTCACCTTGATCTCCAAAATGCAAGCCCAAGGAAATGGGCAGAACTCGTCCAAGCTATACCGGACCCTACAGAGCAGGCCAAGATGAAAAATGAAGATGCCGTCATGTAAGTTGCAAATAATAGCCTACGTTTCCAATAATTTTAGTCAGAACCGAAGCAATCTGTCTCCAGCGAGGGCGCGGGCCCCTACATTTGGCAAGTTTGCAAGCACTTGACAAGCTTGCCACGACGGCACGCAATGAAGATGGCGAACATGGCCTGACCCTCTTAAACTCAAAGGGAGTCACCCTGGAGATGAGGACACTTATCAAACAAGGTGTTAAGTATCAACGGCAAACCGGTACTCCTATAGTCATTTTCTATGACTACGACTATCTGATGATCATGGAACCGCCGCCAGACTTGGAAGAGCAAAGCCAGCAGTTGATGTGCGTTACACTGTGCCAAGAAGCCGAGAAATCGACGGAAGGGAATCTCGTGATGTGCAAGTACAACCACGTAGCCGTGTTGATCCGCTATATCATCAAAGCCGTTCAGAAGTTAGAGGTATGTAAATCTTGGAACACGATCTATGCATGACTCCAGCCGGCTACCGAAGCTTTGATGAAAGGCTAAGAGTCAATATTGAAGACTGCAGGGAGTGACTCCTCACTGGACAGCTAGCCATACTTCATCATTGATGAATGATGAAGGAAGCAATACAAACTTCACTCCTGCTAACGTGCGGCGTCGGGGCTGGTTAAACGCGAAACACACCGAGAGAGGTTTTAAAGTCCAGGGAAAAGGCTGTTCAAAGAGTTAAAAAAATTGGTTATGAAGCTTGGAGGATGTAGAGCTTGTCAGTGTGGTGCGTTGGTATTTTTCAAACATCTTTGATTGGTCTACTCAGAAATGTAATTTAAGAAAAAGATTAGCGGATTGTAACGCGAAATGAACGCTATGGTTGTGTTGATGCTTGTGTCTAAGAATATTTTACCCCTGTCCCCCCTAACTTGCTTCTTGTCTTTCTGGCTAATCAGAATTTGAGATACAGAATGAATGACCTTTTCACCTCAGATTATCGTGATATTATCCTAGCGTTTGTCACTGTAGTCATGACATAGTAACTCAAAACCATTCTTTGAATCGATATATGTGTCTAAAGCGTATCAATACCGTTTACATAGCTTTTGTAGCTAACCTGTAGCTGTTGAATTCAACTTAGTACGGGGTCAGGTGAAAGACGAGGAATATAGTGATTAATTATTGCTTGTAGGTAAGATTGATTGATTTATTGATATCTAGGCTCTTCTACTCCTACTAGGGGACTCGTGGAGCAAGTGGAGCATCCCAACCGAAGGTACCAGTCGGAGCCTTTTGCCTGTTACAGCTTTACTTCGTTAGCTAGCACTCTAATTATTAGATTTACCGGCGAACCAGCACAGTAGTCAACCACCTAAAATCAAACCACACTATAACAACACAAGAATACTAAGTGCATTTTCATGATATATAAGCTGTTTATAGTAATCCATCAAAGTTTTAGAACTTTTTCAGGACTTTCTTAAATCTCTAAATTTATAGTGTGTCTAGTAAGCCTTATTCTCGAGAGTGGCAACGGCCCTGCCGGGCCCATGTGACTGAATTGCGCCTAACAACCTGGAAAGGGACCTAAAAAGGGCCCTTTTTCGGCTGACTCATCGGTAGGCTCAGGGCTCTGCTCAAGTTAGAGCAGTGACTGCTGAGGTCCAAAGACAAAAGGAGACTTCAGAGAGGCCATTTTTCGTCTGAGACTATATAGGTAGCTTTCAAGATACCATCTCTCGAAATTGACTTGGTACAGAAACACAGAAAATTCTTGCCGGGATGAATCATGTCGTTGATTATTTTTGTGTTTGTTGCCCTAGCATTTTTCACTGTAGTCGCTTTTTAAGAAGATTGCAGAAGATTTTCCTACGAGCGAAAATGGAAGAGAATCTCGGACTACAACCTATTTTCGTGAGTCCAAGTCATCAATTCCTCTCACTTTAAGTTTCATCATCTCGTACATCTAGCTTTATTGCCAAAACCATACACCATAGCCTGAACGCCGAGTTTGTCAACCTGGTATAACCCCTCCCGAACCAAATACTACATACACGCTAGACCACATCAACCTTCAATATCTAGCATTCCTTTCAACCCACTCTCTACTCCTCTCCACCACCTTCCTCTTTCCTCGAGATCATCTCCAACTCCACCAAGGGCCTCTTCCTTCCTCCTCTTTGCTTCTCGTGCAGAAGCAGTACTCCCGAGTCTCTTGACTTCTAGCGGCTGCAATTCCGCGTTAAGCCTCTCAAGTTCTCGAGTCTTCCTTGGAACTAACAATTGAAGTTGTTCCAATTGTTTGTCAAGTTTAGCCCTTTCCTTCTTTCTCTCTTCAATCAAGGCCAACGTCTTCTCCAATGGCATATTCAAAGTCGGATTTGAACCGGGCTGCTGTGATTCCTTTAATTTACCAATACTAGCCTGCAGACCCTCGATTGTCTCTGGCAGGCTTTCCAATTGTGCGGTCTGCATTTTGATATTCTCGTATTTTCGACATAGTTCTCTACCCCTCTTTTCTAATTCCTCAACCAGCTCGGCGACTTCCGTTTTTTGCGCCTTAAGTGATGCTTTCGAAACCGCGAGAGCCTTTTCTAGTTCGACATTTTCTTGATGCTCGACGACCATGGGAGGGTCTCCAACAATGGCACGTATGAATTTCTCCTTGGTAACTTGTTCGAGGTATGAGAAGCGGAGTTTTGAGAAGAGTTCCTAGTAAATTCCTTCAGTGACTGGTCTCCCTATTAATGACAGCAAACTTACTTTGTAATGCGTCAAGTCTGCTTCGAGACTTGCTGGAGTTGGATTGTCGAATACGCTGGCAGACACATCGGATGTTCGCTCCCCAAAATTCTCCTTCAAAGGGCCAGCGAGTGGCTCACTCAATCTGATAATAGAAAGGTCATGGCTACTCTGCGCGGCCTTTACAGCCTCAAGAACTTTTTTCTGGAGATCTGGCCATGATAATCTGGTAAATAGAATGTCCACCAAGAATAGTTGCAGATGTGGGGTGCCGCTTATCGCGTTCCAGTGGGAAAATTTTGTGATTTCTCGTAATATTAAATTGTTCGGCTCGAAAGACAGAAAAAAATCGATTCACAAATCAAGTATACAGTATTATTTCGTGCTTTTTTCTGATGTTGGTTCTCTCGATTTGTTTGTTCTGGAGATCAACATTCGAGAAGTCGCGTTGTTTACATTGATCAGCCTCGTTCTGCCGCTGTTCACCGTCTTCGGAGTTACCCGATTAATATTTTGAGGCAAAGACGTCAGCATGGACTTTGTCAAACTTGTTAACAGATACAATTGACTCACCGCATATCGCGGTAAATCGCAAATCGATGCGAGTGTTGGTCGCTCTTACTTTGCTCTTCGCTGGGATATTTACTGGGGTTTGAGTGGACGTTCTCGATATGGCGAACGAGGGGAATCTCAGCGATGAGTATGTGGCCGGTCTGCTCGCAAAAGACGCCAAAGAGAGCACGATCAAGTATTCTGCGGTGGGGTTGGAAGGCTTCACAAATTCCAAGTAAGTAAGACCGGATTATTTCGCTGTAACTTACTAATTCCCACAGACCTCCTGCGAACAAGCCAAAGCCGAATACTCGTTTCTTGCGCAACATAATTAAGGATACCGACAGTCACAATGCGGCTCTACTTGCGAAAGAAGCTGCCGAATCCCGCGCGCGTCTGCAAGGCTTAGCTAGTAATGAGTATCGGGAGCAAAAAGCAAGTCAGATTGGGGGAGGCGATATTAGGAGGCGTCAACTTGGAGACATCGCCGCTATTTTAGGTGGCAGACCTGCCAAAAGGAGGAGGACCGAAGATTTAAAAGCAACGGAGAAGGTATCCAGACGGCGAAATACTTCGAGCGAGGATGACGAGCCCAAGAAGAGAGTTGAAAATGAGAGAGTCAAGGAAGAGAAGAGTCACAAACGGAGAAGCCGAGACGAGGAGGTTGACAATTACAAATCTTCAAGTTACAGAAGCCATCGGAGGAGGCATAGGAGTACATCGAGGGAGGTAGAAAGAACCAAGGATGATAAAGGAAAGCGTCACAGGTCAAGATCTCGTTCGCGGTCACGATCACCAAGGGAACATCGCAACAAGGAATCGCGACATCGACATCGATCGCCCAAACGAAGACGGTCAAGATCGCCGGATAAAGATCGAGAGAAATCCCGCAAGTCCCGTCGATCACCTTCGGACGAGCGCAAACCAGCCAGAAAGCAAAGCAAGAAGTCGAAGCAAGAAGGGCCTGCTGAAGACGAGGATTCAGATCCATTAGATGATATTATTGGACCCCGACCACCACCTATACCAGAAGTACGCTCACGGGGTCGTGGGACTGTTTCTCAGGCGTCTGGCATAGACTCCCGATTTTCCGCTGACTACGACCCCTCTACTGATGTCCAATTGGATGCTGACGAGGAAAACGATTGGGATCAGGCTCTAGAGGCATTACGGGATCGGCAAAAGTGGAAGCAGCAAGGCGCTGATAGACTGAGAGCTGCAGGATTTACAGATGATGAGATCAAAAAATGGGAGAAGGGAGGCGAGAAGCGGGAAGAGGATGTGAAGTGGGCAAAGAAGGGGGAGAGTAGAGAATGGGATCGAGGAAAGGTTATCGATGATGAAGGGGCCGTCACTATCCAAGCCAACTTTACCGAGCCGGAATTCGGAAGGTTGAAGGATGCGTAGCCTTAGATACGCTCTTCGAACCTTCCCCCTTCAGACTAAGCTCTATGGCAAGAGCACATTGCGTACTACAACGATATCAAATGCCTAGCCTACTTCCAACAAATTTCAGGTGGGTTAGCTATCAATGACGGTATAGGACTAATATATGACCAATATTTGTTTGCAATCAGCATGACTTGAGGTACTGGAATAGAATAATCGAATCCAGCAAATTACTCTGGCGAAGAAATGTACTTATCATCTGCTCCTATTCCGAAAAAGCTTCAATGCCAAGACTTTTTAAAAACCTATCTCGAGCTTAAACTCTTTCCTAAATCACTACCATGCCTTTCTTTACCAGTAGTTCTGGAGGCCAAAAGCAAAGCCAATACCCTTGACAATCTGTTTTTTTGGCAACTTCGAGAAATCTTGGCAAAACGAACCCTCTGGCTTTTTGCTACCCACTACTTCATTATTTAATCTTGGAAAGGCCCGCTACGCCGTCGCAGCTGGCTTCCCTTCCGGAACATATGCTGGATCCTCCTTGTACACATCGTACTTGTACGAGCTACCCACATGATCATCTCTCAACTTCGACTGACCTTTGCCGTATATCTTCTCCCTTGCAGTAAGCCCGTCTTCTTGTGCTTCAGGGTAGATTCCTCGTCTACGCAACTCCGGGACCAGAAGATCCACAACATCTTCGAATGTACCCGGCGTCGTCACATAACCAAGATTAAAACCATCAACATCAGCTTCTCTCACATAGCGTTCAAGCTCATCGGCAACGGTTGAGGGCGATCCCACTGAAACTGGGCCAAGTCCCCCAATCGACGCTATCTCTGCAACGACTTCAGGCGTCCATTTTGGAACTTCTTTACTGGCTGTGGTAAACACACTAAGAGAAGAGGTGACCTTGTGAATCTCCAGCGAATCTTCTTTCGTAATCTCCTTTCCAAGTGGAAGTGTGCTTAGATCAATCCCAGTCCAGCCACTCACAAGCACAAGACCTCCAATAGTTGACGCATATTTCTTCACTTCTGCTAATTTTTCTTGTGCTTCTTCGTCCGTGCGACCAATTATGGGTGTAAATGTGCAGAAAAACTTGATTGAGGCAGGATCACGACCTTCTTCTTTTGCTAGTCGGCGAATATTTGCGATTTTTGGAGCCAGTACTGAGGGGGAATGGCCAGTGACGAAAATAGCTTCTGCGTGCTTGGATGCGAAAGCTGATCCTGCACTACCAAATCGTGTTAGTCAACTGTTTTTCTCTGTGCGTTTGGGGTTCTCACGGTGAAGTTCCAGCCTGGAAAAGAAATGGCGTTCTTTGCGGAGAAGGGTCAACGATGTGTCTTGTCTCAAGATTGAAGTATTTTCCATGGTGGTGAATCGTTCGCACCAAATCTGGATCAACATATGCATCGTTTTCTACGTCCTTGATAAGTGCTTTGGAGCTCCACGAGCCCTCCCACAGTTTGTAGAGGACGCGGAGATACTCGTCCGCTTGTTTGTAGCGTTCGTCGTGCTCAATTGGTGTGTCGATACCAATGGCTTTGAATGCACTCTTTTTCCACGAGGTTACGATATTCCTGGGGCGGTGTTAATGAGATATTAATGGTATTCTGTGATGAGCTCATCAATTATCATCCATTTTACTCACCATCCTATGCGACCTCCAGTCAGGTGGTCAAGTGTCGAAAAGCGTTTTGCGAGGAGAAATGGTGGCTCGAAGGTTGTGCTGGCCGTAATTCCAAAGGCCAAGTTTTTTGTCACTTTCCAGCTTATTAGCTGATTCTCTTCTAGGAAATATCGAATAGCGTCTTACCTGCCGCCATTGCACTAATGGGCTAGTTTTTTCCGTTAGAACTCCTGAGCTTTGAATCGGATTTTCTTCTTGAGCTTACGATAGTAGGATCCGTCACAGGCCACTGCGCAGCTCTCCGTATGCAGTTATCCAAACTGCCTTCGTATGTATCATACCCGCCATACGTATCTGCAAGGAAGAGCGCATTAATTCCCCCTCGTTCAAGGATTTTTGCCAAATCAATCCAGTATTTCAATTCTCTTTTGTTGGCCGATCGATCTTTAGGATTCTATTCGCATATAAGGCGGATGCATTCAAGAGCGAAGGGGGGGGGGGGGGGGGGGGGGCTGTACCTTCCATTGTCCTGGGCTGAGATGGCCAACGGTTGACATGTCAAATGCATTTAGAAGAATTTGTTTTCTTGGAAAGCCATTTTCGGAGTCGCCGTTCGTTTGTTGCTGGTCTGCCATTTTTGCGATTGTGGTAATTTTCAAGTGAAATGCGACCAGAATAGTTCTATGTTGGATTTGAAGGCAGTCTTCAGAATTCTTAAGTAAATTTGCGAATTCCTTTCAAATGTCTTCAAATAATAGATGTTTTTCCTCCTCAAGTAATTCCTGCGACTTTGTTTGAAACTTTTCAATTCAATTGCTTGGCCGTCTAACTTTGGCCGTCCACTCGCACGTCACTCTTCAACTCATGGCAACATTAATTGGCGATAATCCCAAGAAGCTCCACTGATACCAGCCATTTCTATCGATCGCTTACATTTGCGCTGCTTTGGGGATCCGCAAATATCGGGCCCAACACTCATCAGTTACTGCTTACTCACAGTTGCATTGTGGGGACTTCTTGGTGTTGAGGGGTCACTACTGCATTGCGTGCTTTCGGCAAGAATTACATCCATCGCGGGGAGCACCATAAGCGGCAACAAACAACGATAAGAATCATAAGATCTTTAAAAGTGGGATATAAGCTAGTGACAAGAGTCAGGGGGCGGTTTGAGTTATCCGGTTGTACACTAATTGGATTCGCTCAAACATTCTCATAACTATGTGGCTGCAACCTTTTATCTGTTTTATTTGCGCCACTGAAATTTCTGCATGACTTGGAGCTTCAGTTTTTCTCTAGCAACAAGCCTCAGTCTTCGCAATCATGAGTTCTGAATTTGAAGATGGCGAGAAAATCTCGGCGAAGATCGACGGCAGCGTGCCAGTGGCACATCCGGAAAGTGTGCAAAGTGATGCTGAAGCAGAGCGAAAAGCATTCCTGTCTTCTTTTAGTCCGGAAGAAGACAAGGCAATCAGACGAAAAGTTGATTGGAGATTTCTTTGGCTAATTGGACTTATGTACATTATCAAAAATGTAAGTAAACCGCAACCATTGGATGATTGTTCTAATTGTCTATCAAACAGATTGATTATACCAATGCCGCGTCGGTCAAAGTGCTGCAAGTCGGAAAGCCAACTAACATTTTGAAACAACTCAACATGACTGCGGATCAATACAACTGGGTTCAGTCAATATACTTTGTAGATATGCACCAATTTCTTTACCGCATTGCCGCTAACAATAAATAGATCAGTTACATCATCTTCGAAGTCCCCAGCAACCTACTCCTCAAAAAGGTGACACCCCGCAACTGGCAATTCCGCATCATTCTTTCCTGGGGCATCGTCCTCGCCTGTCACGCAGCAGTAAAAAATAAAGAAGGCCTCTACATAGCCCGTTTCTTCCTTGGGGTGATGGAAGCCGGAATGTTCCCGGGCATTGCCGCACAACTCTGCAGCTGGTACCGCAGCGATGAGATGGGCAAACCAATCATGTGGATGTTTGGATTCCAAAACTGTTCCGGCATCATTGGCTCTTTACTCGCATACGGAATCTCATACATGGATGGACTAGGTGGGATGAGTGCCTGGCAATGGGTGTACCTCCTCGAAGGCGTCATCACAATCCTCTTCTCTGGCGTGGTCTACTTCGTTCTCCCTGATTACCCAAAATCAGCACGCTCATCTAAATGGCTCACACCAAGAGAACAAGAATACCTCGAAGCGCGGCTTTCCGAAAACGCACCAAAAACAAGTGATGCAGCATTCAACACAAACGAAGTCCTCGCCTCGCTCAAGAATCCCAGAACATACGCATTCATGCTCTCTCAAATCCTGATCAATCTCGGTGGCTACGGCCTCAGCTGGCAACTCCCAACCGTGACAACAAGTCTCGGCTTCGCCAGCCTCCCCCGAAATCAACTCCTTAATATCCCACCCGCAGCGGCATCAGTCCTAGCCATCATTTTCGCAGGATGGTTTCTTAAGCGTGCGTACACGACTCGTCCGGCGTTTATTATGGTTATTTGTGCCGGGGCGCTGGTTTTCTTCGTTATACTTGCTTCTACGACGGATAAATATGCTGTTTATATCGCGGTGGTGTTTGGGACAATGTTTTATTCTGTGTATTTTATTCCTTTTTGGGCTTGTAAGTGCATTCATTTCTTTTCCTTGTCACTTCCTTCGAGTTTGTGTGGAAGCGGAAATCTAACTCAAATGAATTTTTACAGGGCGTTCTGCAACCCTTGAAGGCACAACAGGCACAGCATTCACACTCGCATTTCAATCCTGCGTCGGGCAAGTCGGTGGCGTAATCGGTCCGCAATTATTCCAATCCAAATACGCTTATAATGGGTATAAAGTCCCTTTTGCAATTTGTGCTGCGGCAATTGGTGCAGGCTGGTTGGCGAGTGCTTGGACGTGGTGGTTAACGAGGAATGTGGAGTGGGATGTTAGGAGGATTAGGAGGTTAAGGATTAAGGCTGAGAAGGGGGGAAAGATTTTTGCAGAAGATGATGTGAGGGTTTTTGAGGAGAGGAGGTTTTATGTGAGTGGGTTGAAAAAAAGTTGGGGGGCGAGGTGGAAGCGTAGCTAGGAAAAGTACCAGTAGTTGTTTAGGTAGAAGTTTCGAAATAATCAAGCTGTACAAAGTGCTTTTAGTTATGGATTTTATCTTGCTTTCTATTCCACTTAGAGTGGTCCGTGCCCCGAGGCTGCCACAACACTCTAAAGAATAAACACTATATCACAGTGAGATATTGTGAGATCCAAAAAAACTCGAAAGAAGTTCTGATTGGTTCAATAATTGCCATTTCTGTGTTTTAAATTTTTGTGGTTTATTATACTGTTTTAAGTATTTCGTGGCATTTCGCGACATGACGGGCGAACGACCAATGAATATTAACAATGCCATGAAGCCGGGTGTTCTCACACATTTTTCCCATCACGTCTGATACTCGAAGGATGATTTCTTAGAGTATCTTAGTCGTCTCTCTTTTTTTTCCGTAAAAGTTTCTCTTTCACTGTATCAAAATATATTTCTAGTCTTACTTTTCTAGATTCGTTCCGAGAAAGACTTAACTTTACTATAATCCTACCACAACATTCACAACTTAACCTGAGGCTCCACCACCACCTGCTCATCCCCCTTTCCCCCGATCCCCTCTCACTCTCCACATCCTCCGTACCCTCAACACTAGTACCCCTCACCTCCCCACCCTCCCTCTCAATCCTCCTCTCCTCCCTTCTCGCCAACGGCCCAATCACCGCATAAGTAAAAACTACTAAAACCGCCGAACAAACAGCGCAAAACGTCCACCCCTTCAAAAACCTCGGTCCCTCGGTCGTAGGAAATGCCAGAATCCCCGTCCATGCTGTCGTGCTCTGCGCAACCAAATTCATAAATGTAAGTGTGAAAGATCGCTCGTTAGCGTCGTGTCGCAGGATGTCGTTTGCCCAACCGTAGAGGACGCTGCTCATAGCTACTTGCGTGTAGGTGCTGTTGAAGGCGAACCATTTTGCGGCTTCGGGGACATTCCAGACGGCGAGGATCACCATAGCAATAAAATTCCACGCATGCGCGAAAGCAATAGCACCACTAGGACCCCACAGCAAATCCGAACTAAAATTCACAAAAAGCACATAAAAAATCCCCAACGCCGGCGCCGTAGTGCCCAACTGATTTACCTTCGGAGTCGAAAATCTGTTCAGACTTTTCAACCAAAGCAAATAACCACCATAAGAAGTCGAACCCGCATTCCAAAAAAAGAATCGCCCAGAAAGTCAAAGCGTAGATTTTCCAATCTGAGACTATCTTTTTGATCAGTTGGAGGCGTGTTTCTTTAGGGCGTTCTGAAGTGTCGGAGGAAACGGCTTTGAGGCGTGAAATGGCGAGGGAGAGGTCGGAGGGGGTGAGGATGAGGAGGTTGGGTTTTGAGGGCGTGCCTGGCCACACGAATACTCCTGCTATGGCGACGGGGATAGTCATTAGGGCGCTGATTATGAACATCCATCTTGAGTTGTTGTTAATTTTGGATTTTTATGAAAAAAGGATGGGAGGGGGGTTGAACGTACCTCCAGCCTGCCATACCGTGGAGGCCATTCAGATTCGCTGAAGCACCACTTTGGATCAGACCTGCTGTGAGCGTTCCTAGCATTTGACCAACGTAAAATACACCACCGCGACGTCCGAGTTCGTCACCGCGATACCATGCTCCTAAAACATAATGCACGCCTGGAAAAAATGCAGCCTGGACAAAAAGAAGTTAGTCCTATCAATCTCTCTCATCCTCATAAATCGTTATAATATATATACCTCAAATAAACCAACAAGAAACCGATAAGCCATCAATTCCGAAAACCCCTGCGCCCGATACTGCAAAAGCGTAAAAAGCCCCCACCCAATCTCCAGCCCTGGAATCGTCCAATTCATAGGAAACATCGGGAACAGGAATGTGAAGGGGATTTGTCCCACGACGGCTCCGGTCACGTACATGGCGTTGAGGTCGACGAGTTGGTTGGATTCGAAGTTGAGATCTTCTTTGAGGCCGGAGACGTAGGCATTGCCTAAATATTATTTGGTTAGAGAAATGGAGTTTTGGGAGGGGGATGAAGAGATCGAACTGATGTTGGATTGATCGATGTATTTTATCCAATACGCGATAACGGCGTAGGGAATAATAAGAAGGTCGAGCTTGACGATCAATCGTCTTTCGGCTGGGCTATCTTCTGCTGAGTACCAGTGGTACCAAGCTCTACCTTGGCGTTTTGCATGCATTTTGAGGTCTCAGAGTGAGAAACAGAATGACTTCAGATCGAAAACTTGTGTTCCTAAGAGCCGTTCCATACCTATATCTATTTCCTTAACTCGAGTCAGGTATTCCTCAGCAGACTATGCATCTCATGCAAAAGTTGCCATTTTATCTCCAAATGGCAAATCAGCCACACTACAAGATCACATCCTAGTCTAACTCTGAGAAAGGTAGTAATCGGGTCCCGTAGGTGGGTAAACTACGTACGCAACGTACTGATTAAAATCCCCAGAATTTTTTCGCCCGGGACGGCCAACTTGCTTTATCGAGATCACTAGGACCATGGTTGTGGGTTGAGACTACGGATTTTATTGAAAGATACTTATGGTGCAGATATCCTCATCGGGGCCTGTACTGACACCATCGCTTGGCCGGGTGGATTCGCTTGCGCCCCTTTAAATGTGTGGGTCTTGATGCTGCAAGCCGTGCCGTTAGCTGCGACAATACTTTAAAAGATCGTCAAATACCTGAAATGCCACTCTAACTAATTTTAATAACTCAAGTACCCTTTGCATGTCACTTGTATGCCTTTTTGCCTGCCACTCACTTGGCTCGAATGGTCGGCCTTTGAGATACGCCACTCGCTAGTACTAATATATCTTTAAATGTCACTGATGTGCCACCTGGCCCACAATTTATCGGTGAAACTGTAGGGGTAGTTGAATTCCTCCTTATACTACCCCTGTGCCTAAGGCGGCTCTTTGCTCTAAATACCTCGCCGCTCCCGCCACCACCGCCGCTCTCGCTTAAAAGTGGGAATAGTTACAAATTCTAAGGCCACGTGCGAGAATAGCTATAATTAATACCTCACGATCAATTGCACCGCGATCAATTACACCACGATTATTTGTACCACGATCAATCCAAAACTCTGCCCACTTCTAGGCGATAGCGAGGGAAGGGGGGAGATTCCCCCTCCCTCTACAGTTTACCGAAAAATTGTGGGCTGGGTGGCATATTAGTAACATATTTTAAAGGTCAACTATTCTAGCCAAGTGAGTGGTAGGCAAAAGGGTATCTTAGGTATTAAAATGATATCGAGCAGCATTTGAGGTATTTGACGTTAAAAGATCGACGCTTTAGAGTTTTGTCTAGAATAGTCTATTTAATTAAATATAACCTCTGCATCACCGAGACTAAACGTTTGAAATCGTACTAGAGAGTTCTGTTGGATTTCTTCTGATCATTTGAAGTGTTTTCGGAACATCTAGCTCTATACAAATACCAGCTTCCCAAACCTAGTGGAAAATATCAAAGTTTTTCTATCCTTACAAGAACCAAATCTATAGCTCTCTATCTGAACACTCAATGTCCAATTAATTTAAATTTCCCACCCATAAAAACAACAAACGCCATTTCATGATCTCAGTAGACCGGGTATCAAATCAAATCATGCTCTCATGCTCACTAAACCCATCCTCCTCGTGCTCCCCTTTCCTCCCACCATTAACAACATCAATAACCCACCTCACACGCCCTACACTACCACCTTCCCTTACCAACCCTCTCCCTTCATCACCTTCACCCTCTTGCTCCACTTGCCCCTCATTCCCTTCCTCCATTCTCCAGAAATACCCATATCTCTTCCCCAACCCCCGGATCCGCTCATCTCTCTCTCTAGTTCCTACACCTTCTAATCCTACGAAATCCCTACCCATCTTCGTTCCCGCTACATATGTCATTACGTTCGCGATATTATCGGGAGGTCGCGGTAGAGCTGGTAGCCTGCTCCTCCATATCATCACAAATGCCAATTGCACTAGCATCAATCCGATTATAGCAAGACTGGCGAAGCCCCAGAATAGAAATTCTCCTCGCTGCTGCCCGGGGCGGTAAGGGAGGCCGGAGAGAGCGATGATGAGGAGTTCGGCGGAGAGGCCGGTGAGGGCTACGAGGCCGGCGGTTAGGTGGCCACGGTAGAGAAGGGGGAGGAAGGCGGTTAGTGGGATGCTGTGACGGTGCAGGAGGATGGTGCGTGCGGGGTTTGAAGGTGACCGGCTTAAGTTCGTGTAGGGGGCGAAGGTTTGTGTGTCTAGATGAAAGATTGTCAGTATATACCTTTTTAGGCGGCTGTGAAATGGGAAGGAAGAGAGGGAAAATATACCCCTGAAAAGTCGCCCCCAGTAAGTCGAAACAATAACACCTAACAGCGCATAGAAAATCCGCATCCCGGTAGCAGTTGCCGAAGCTGATGCAAGGAAGACGTTGTTTGGTTTATCAACGTTGATCACCGCGGATATTGTCAGCCCCAAAAGTGTTAGAAGAAGCACGATGAAGGTAATGTCGAAATAAACACGTCTACTTTTCCAGCTGCCGAGAAACGAAAATAGATTCTGGAAAGCGAACCATTTGTCTCCGACCTTGGTGGAGAATTTCTCCTTACGCTCAACGTTATTGACATGGTCTTCGTCTGCTGGCATGATTCCATATTTTTCGAGCCCCTGGGCTGTGATAAAAGCTCCCAGCTTGAACTTTCTCCCTTTAAGACGACGAGCTAGTCCTTTGGTGGTGAGCTCCGTTGGGATGCGGCTGAATTCTGCTTCTATCTTAGGATGACCCATAACAGCTGCTACTCCTGCGATGCTCGTTGGATCTGCGGAAATGTGACTGGGTTTTTTCCACCATTGGGTGATCACAAATATGATCACGAGAGTCTGAATGATGAGAACGATAAGTATCACATCTAGGACCCATGGGTTGGAGGTGAGTCGTGGTTGGCAGTTCTCTGTAAGCCCGCTTTGCACCGTAGTGTTGCATTGGCTTGTGTCAAGAAAGGTTGCTCCGGGAGAGAAACCACTTCCTATTTGGGCTAAGATTAATGCTGCACTGACTGGTAGCATACTGCCGGAAGATCCTGCAAGTGCTGACATTGATGCTCCTCCTGGGCTGTCCAGTAGTCTTATAGGTTCGTGGTCTAGAAGCTGATGGTAGAACCCGCTCAGAAGCAGGGTAACACCACGACCTATAATCAGAGGAACATAGTCGCCTAGAATAACCTGAGTGATTGGTAAAAATTCAGGAGATGCACTGATTGATGTCGTTGGAAGGGGTATTCCGGAAGTTCCACTGCTTCCTCCGCCACCCCCACCGCCTCCACCATTGCCCGTGGGAGCAAGAGCGCCTGTGGCGATGTCAGCTTGTAGTATGTTCGACAGCGAATTTACTGATGAGGCGCTCGAATAGCTCGATGTTGACGTGAGAGAAGCTGGCAAAGATGTTTGGTTTAATGTTGGTGAGGACACAGAAAACAATTGTGTCGGCGCCGAGGTCTGAATTTTGCTAAAGGAGGAATTAGACAAGGCCTGGATTGCACTGAGAGTTGATCCAATGAGTGAGGCAGGCGTTGACTGCGCGGTCGGTATAGCAGTAGCTGAACCAAGACTGGAATTGTTTGATAATAAGTGTACAGGATTTGATGCCGGCTGAGAATTACTCAAGGGTGCTACCGAGCCGCTAGAAATCTGGGGTATAGCTGTGACTGGTGGGGATGAGGTGGATTGAGATAATTGGGGAGCGGGAGAGCCGAGAAGAGAGCCTCCATTTGTCGTAGCTGACGGGACAACAGAGCTTCCAGATAAAGCTGGGTTTGGGGATCCATTAGATGGGCTGCCATTTCGACTAGAAGGGGCCTGGGATGGTGTAGTTAAACCCGAAGGAGTGGAGGATCCGGAAAAGGATAGGGGTGGAGGCAACATCTGCTGGGAGTTTGTCGGAGTAGAGATATTCAGATTTGGAGACGAATTTGGCAAAGAGGGAGAGCCCGAGACTGGTTGCGATGGGGCTAAAATCTGTCCAGAGGGTAGAGAAGTCNACGGAATTGGCAGAGTCGCAGTTGGGGAGGGAGAGCCCAAGACTGGTTGTGATGGCGCAAAAACCTGAACAGAGGGTACAGAAATCGATGGATTTGGCAGGGAGGCTGTAGGGGAGGAAGATCCAGAGATTGACAGCGATGGTATCTGAATCTGAACAGGGGGTACAGAAGTCGACGAGTTGAGGACAGGTACCTCAACAGGTACGGACGAACTGGGTAGTAGCCCCGACGACGACGACGATGGATTCTGACTGGCAAGTATAGGTAGTGTTACACTAGACAATGAAGAAGGGGAACTGCTTGGAATGGTCGAGATCGAAGAGCCAATAGAGGAGAGAGGCAGGGTTGTGGAGGGTATTGTGGAGGGTGATACAGAACTCGATGTTTGCCCTGATGATGAAGACTTTGACGGGATAATAATGCTTGAGTTACTGGATGATGAGACTGGCAGGGAATTTGAGGGAGTGGTAGTTGGCAAGGAAGACTGTGACGATACTGATGAAGAGGCTGCGACCGATGATACGCTTGAACGTGAGGAGGGTCTTGCCCGGGTTGGCTTTAAAAGAGGGGCAGCGATGACCGGTGGCGTGTAACAAAATGTAGAGCAAGAAACCTCTACCTGTTTCTTGCGTAATCTTTTTGGTATCAGGATTGTGTTCGTGACACAGGCAGATGTGAAAGTTAGACAGTCAAGACTCGCGCTAGGGGAGAGCGTTGGAGAAACTTCCGAGATCGAACTAGTGGGGTTCGTCACTGGGGTGATTGGCACAACGGAAGATGACGTCGACGAAACTGCCGGAAGTGATGGCAGTGTAGTTATAGAGCTCGGAATGCTTGATGTTGAGGAACTTCCGGGAAGAGACGTGACAATTGTTGAAGACGCAAGACTGGACGTAGTTGTGCTTTCTGATGAAGTTGTAACAACGGAACTCGATGCCGTTGGTAGAGGGGTGGAAGATGCTGAAGGCGTAAGACATGATGCCTGTGTATAAAACGACGTCGTACAACCAGTATCAGTCTGCCGGCCCCTAAGTTTAGGAATAACCTCGGTTGGACAAAAGACGGTGCTTGTGATACATGGATTAACGACACTCGATACGGTCGTGCTTTTTGATGCAGTTGTAACAACGGAACTCGATGTCGTTGGTAGAGGGGTAGAAGATGTTGAGGATGTAAGGCACGAGGCCTGCGTATAGAACGACGTTGAACAACCAGCATCTGTCTGTCGCCCCCTAAGTCTTGGGATAACCTCGGTTGGGCAAAAGACGGTACTTGTGATACATGGATTAACGACACTCGATATAGTTGTTGTTTGACTCCCTGATGAACTAGACGGCACGGACCCACATCCAGTTATTGACTGGAGTGAGGTCGCGCAACTTGACGCCAGAACTCTTTGGCCAGATGGATCAACCGTGGTACTAGTAGAGCAAGAAACCTGGTTCGTCATACAAGAAGCCTCGCTGCTTGTTGTAGTCGTTATTGGTGGGCTTACGGAAGAGCTGGACGCCAAAGACCCACATCTAGTTATTGACTGGGCTGAAGTCTCACAGTTTGATACGANGATTCTCCGTTCAGATGAATCAACCGTAGTAAATGTAGAACAGGAAACTTGGTTTGTTATACAAGGATCCTGACTACTTGTTGTGGTCGCTACTGCTGGCGAAGAGCTGGTCGCGCTGTAGTAAGAGGTAGAGCAACTCGTGGTTAACTCCAAACTCTCAAAACGTGTGACGGTGAATGTCGAGCACAAAACTGTGCCAGATGATAATGGGGTCTCAGGAGGAGCAGTTGTCGATGGAGGAGATGACGAGGTTGGCACAAATACAACTGTTGGGGTCGGCGAAGGATCCGGCGCAGAAGAGCTCGTGGCTAAGAATAATTAGGCAATCTGATTATATGGGCGGAGGTTGAGTAGACGTGCCATTTGGGGACACGAAATTTCCCTGCCGACGAGCCAAATCTGGAAAGAAGATATCCACTAAACTCCTCTTCCAACTTGGATGAAATGAAGATTTAGAGCCGTCGGGCAAAATCTTTTGAAGAACAACGATCAGAGCGATGAGAGCAAAACTGCCAATTAGGCAAGCAATCATCGTATAGATTCGGGTAAAAAATGGTCTCGCTGAGGGGTTTCCTCTTTCTAATTTGAATTTGTTTAGTAAGTTCACCAGAGTAGAAAACAATATGCATAACTTACGAGAAAGGCTGAGTCTCCTGCCTCGCTCATCTCGGCTTTTCCTATGTAAGGAGACCATGATGAGTAGAAGAGAATGAAGGTACCAGAGTCAGATGGTTGACTAAAACTAAAAGAGTGTATTTTGAAGCATATTATACAATGAAAGGAATGACAACTCTCTCTCTCTCACCAGGTAGAAAGTAAAAGTAAGCCAGGATTCAGAGATGTACTGGCATTCGATCTGGATATATCGCGATTAACCTTGAAAGCAGCTGAAAAACCCCCTGAAAAGATTGGATGGTAATTGGTTAAAGCATAAAAGAGGCTTGTAAGGAATCACATTTAAGGCTGTACCTGCATGGGGTAGCAAAAATGCCCGCAAAGAAGCCAATGACTGTAAAGAGGTTGTGTTTCGTCAAAGAATGAGGGTTTCAGGGGTTCCTGATGGGTGCTTTTTTTGGGGAACGGCACTCACATGACACACCTCTAATAACATGAGAAGTCGCCTATCGCTTATTTCCTCAAATTTGTTAACTGGGAGATTTGGGTATAATTGAGCGAGACCTGTTCGAAAGGGGAGTAAAGGGGATTCGTTTCCCAGTCTTCTCCACGACCCAACCACTGAAGTAAGATGGGCTGATCCTCTGCCATATCTTCAGATGCAATCGCTGTATGGCTCATGTAGCCTGGGGGCACAGCGAAAAAGGACTCATTCTCAAGATATCTCAGATTGAAGGGCCAAAAAAAGAAGCCACCTGCTTCATGGTGGTATGGAAATTCACCTTGATTGGCGTCAATTGCCAGCCTTACAGAATTGAAGGGGAGGCCATGATCTAAGATGTCGGAGCCTGTTTCCACAAGCCAATCGTTTGGCTCTACGCCACAATAAATTGCGCCCTGCTGAAATGCAACCATTCGGAGCTACAGCATGCAGGCATCGTGGGACCAAGAAAAGCACTCGAGCCTCGCAGTGCCTCATATGAGTCGGAAACTCGCATGCATGGAGGCTGGGGGCTTGCAGTGAAGTGAGCCAAGCTAATGCACTGGGAAAATCCCGGACGGCGGCTGCAACGTTGAAGTTCCAGACATCAGTGTTGACAACGCCAAAATCGTGGTGGCACATAAGGACCGAACCGCAGTTCCACACACCCACGAGCCGCAAGAAAGAGAAAGCGTTCGCCCAAGGTCGCCGGGGCCTCCACATCTCTGAAGTTCTGGGGGTTGTGGGCAGCTTCAGAGACGTAGGAGCTCGGGGCTAGGATCGCACAGATGCATCGTGGGTAGCAGGTCGCGTAGAAAATACAGGAGGTTTCGATGGCTGGTTTTGGCACTGTGAGGGTTGTGAGTTGTTTCGAGGGCGATAGATAGCGCTCCGCTTGGATTTGATTGCGAATTGTTCTGATGTGGATGTGTGTGATGTATCCTGGAAGGTGAAGGTAAAGTGGCCTGGGGCATACTTCGTAACGAGCCTGAGGNCNGNAGTCTGNNTCNNATAGGGCATTTTACAAGTAAATCAAAAATCAAAAATCGNAAACTTTAAAANGGTAGTTAATAAATAGTATCTTTACCTTCTAAAGCTNGCGATTATTTATATNATAAACTATAATTATTCTTAGTTATTTNANAACTTTAAAGTGATCGCGACAAGTCTNGTTTTNAGAAGCTTGAAGGTGGGGTTGTGAAGCCTGAAAACCGCTTAAAAATACCCTATAAGAACCAGACTTCTGACCCTAGGCTCGTAACGAGGTTCGCGTTTATTGAGGCTCGGTCTGTGAACAATTGAATTACTTGCCCGAAGAAATCGGAAGCAAGATATTATTTGGATTGACTTGAACATATGCGTTCTGTAGGACTACCATAACGAATTGCAAAAAACGTTCTTTAAAAAGAACCGTCTCGTATTATCGACGTTATTCAATTCTGATAACCGTAATCTATATCTGACCGCGAATCTGTCCTTAATAGTACGTTCGCTCGTCTTCCATATATACTCCCTTAACCCGTTTTTAAGAAACTATTCCCTTCAGGAGGCAACGGGGTACCTACCCATCAAATGCGGGCACTAACCGCTGTGACTGCACCTTAGGCCATTGTGCTTTGTAAACGCCTATCAATACTTGGGCCAAAAATACCGTACAGATAAGAATCAGATGCTTGTCTATTTCATTTCTCGGTTATTCAGCGCTCTTTTATAAGTTGCCAAGAGCTTACGCCGTAAGAAGGGCCACCGAATGTTACTAAAAAAGATATTCACCTCACGATCCCTTCCGATTGCGGACGCCACGCAGCCACACGTGGTACCTTCTGGAGTTAGCGGATGAAATTCTGTAATTCTAATCTGTTGTTAAATTTGAAGAGTGTAAGGAGGATGGAGAGGCATTGCTGGAAATTTAACATGCCAGTCATTCCGCGCAGGATTGTGACTGCAATTCCTTAGCCAGTGTTACTTCGCCTCTCTGCCTCTTTTGAGCTAGCTACACCAGCTACCAGATGATGTTCGTTCGTTTATTTTATGACCAAGGGAATTCATATTATGTACGTAACGAGTGCTTTACCCCCTTTACAAGTTACTACTTACAAAGCTCTTCTAGAACGAGAGGCAAACCCTCCTGAAACGTGCTATGAATTTGCATAAAACTGATGCAATGGACAGAGCACTTGATTTGATAGCCTTGAACCTGAGATCGCATTAGTATCATTGCTTTTGCAACAACTTGTTTCTCTATTTGTGCTAATTCAGGTAAATGAGTTGAAATTCTTCTTTGTATTTGTGGTTTTATATGCTTGTGATAGCCAGTGGTCCGTCCCACAAATTCACTCATAACACTTCAAAGAATAATGGCCATCACCTATGAAATATTATTATAATAAAAATGGTGCAATCTAATCATTCTTTTTGTTTACCGCCACCGCCTGGAAGACCAGTCGATTTCGTGGTTATTTGATGTTTTTTAAGTGTTCTGCGCGTTATCAGGACATGAAGCGAACCGGGGAACCGCCAGAAAGATACCTACCACAACAGATATACATTCTTTAACATACCTTGTGGTTGCGCGCATGGATTTATTTTAAATAACCTTCAGGGGTCAAGAAATTTATACAAAATGCAGATAGATCCTCTTTCCTAAAGTATCACACAGTGCAGAGCGCAGCATCCGTGAACTTCTTGTATTAGTCTTGCAATCCCTATGAAATGTTGCCTTCGACTTTTGTAATTGACATTATACACCTGGCGCTATTTTCAGCCCTCGAACTGAACCTTAAGCCCTGTTCATTACAAAATGCAAAAACCAACAGAAATGCTCTCTCCCCTTTCCAGTCCCCACTCTTGGTTATAACTGAGCAGCAACCCCAATCCGTTTATTCACAACACAAAACACTCCAAAAATCTCCACATCCCCTCCTCTCTCCTAATCCAAAAGCACATTCAAAAAAGAAAAGTACCAAGGTCAACATTTACCACTCCTGTGGTAAAACGTTGAACTAGGTATTTAGCCTCAGTGAGAGTCGAACTCACATTCCCAGAAGCAAACAAACGCCCACCGGAAACCCGAAAAACGCCTAACTCTAAGCAATGCCTAATGGACAGAATACATTGTTTTATGGTGTTCTACCCTTAAACTATAAAGGCGTTGTTTTGTTATGAACTTTTGCTATTTTGAATTATATAGGGAGGGTGGGTGACGAGTACTGCGTCTGGGTTTTCCTCGGATGATAAGGAGGGGAGGGAGTGGGGAGCTCAGGATGTGCGGTTAGGGAAGGGGAGGGTGTGTGGTGAATGGGGAGGATGAAGGTGCGTTTCTGGGGGGATGAATGACGTGCAGGGAATTCACTGCCTGGCTTCAGTTCTAGTTTAGTTCATACTTGATAGTTGCGTGTTAAGGGGCGAGTCTTTTATCTAGTCTTTGCGCATCTAGAATAGGCTGGCATAAGACTTTTTAGACTTGCTTATTCTAAAATCTTCAAAAATATTCGCATATAGCCTTGCTCGCAACGTCGGAAAATATCTACCCTCTTTCCTCCTTCTGTGACTATACCTCTACCCGCGGATTCTCCGTTATCATGGCACTATCACGATCCACGAGAATAACTCTCAAGATAACCTGCAGCAATTGTGTCTGAAAAGTTAATTTACATCTAAGCAAGCGCATGGAAGATTAGAAATACTTACAAGTACCAGAAAAGCTTCCAATCTCCTGAAGAACAACGTCGCTTCCAGAACCGCTTCCCTATAAGTATAAGTCAAATACTTAGCGAGAAAGGAATCTGAGAGAAGGCCCTACATTGCTTGGGATCGTCTGCTCATGCTGAAGCTTATCCCTTATCCGGACAGCATCGTTTTGCAACCATTTCCAAACCGTAGCTATCTTCTGTCTCGTTTTGGAGGCTTCTTATGCTATCAGCACCAAGCTCAACAAGCATGTTGTTGGACATGAGGATAGCGTTTACATCGGGTAATTGGAGTATCGACTTCATCCACTGCCTTTCTTTTTCCTTAACTTCATAGTGATTTTAGTTTTGCCCGTATAAGTTGAAATATAAACTCACCACTCAACGTGACACCGAGGTTCACCAGTGTCATCTCTGGTACTCCAGCTTTAGTAAGACCCGCAAACTTATATGGCGTTAGAGACTAATGGATGTTATGAGGGCAGTTAAACCATACCAATGCCGGTGGGCCAATCAAGGATGCCAATCCAATGCTAGTACCCACACCAGCAATACCACCGACTATACCAGGAGTGATGATGAAAAGTTTAATGTACTCCATCTCCTGTTGAAGCTTTTGGAGGTTTTCTCCGAAGGTATTCAATTCCCTAGTGGCTTTGTTCGGTTTTTGAGAAGCCCAAGTTTGAAGAGATTCGATAAAAGCATCCATGTTCGTGATGAGCGCTGTGAAAGTATCCGGCATTCGCATCAATGGCCTTTGGGGCCCGTTTCGAATATCCTAATATTTGTTAGTGACGCGAGTTGACAATAATGCTGCTTGATTTGACGAACCTCAATGAATTGATCCCGCTTGGTGAGTTTATTAGCCTTTGGAAAAGTTTTGCTTGAGGCCATGGGCAAAATGCTGCTCTCAAAGTCTGAACCAAAAAGTTTGATGATGTTTTTCTCTTCTGGTTCGAGAATAGAACACACTAACATTTGTAATGGGCGGCAACGCCTAATACTCGAAGCCTGCTGTCTCGAATGATTCTCTCAAATTCCTAATAAGAGGCTTATTAGCAAGGAATTCGGCTCAAGAAAAGTAAAATCTGGAACTTGCCTACGCCATCGCCATGAATCTTGGCAAGAACGGGCCGTTGATTGGAGGTTCATTGGTTGAATCCACCTCCCCAAGCTTCACAGCAAGATTAGCAAAGTCTTCCCCAACTGCGCGAAATGCCAAGTTGGCATTTTCACACTCTGCTGCAACTGGTATTTGCCTTCCCGGGATTTTATGTATGAGCCGATGCCTGTCTCGTAGGCTTTGACTACCTCCGCGCTTGGGTTTCCGCGCGCCGACCTAAGGTTCGGTTTTTGTGGCATCACAGTGATTCGCCGAGGGGTTAATTTTAAAACGGTATCGATAAGCTTTTGCGGCGTTGCGGACTTTCTGAGCATTCTCTCAATATCGCCGATGGCAGATTCGTACGAGAGAGAGTCCATATTGATTTCGATATCCCGTTGAGTTGTATAAATTTCTGTGAGAATGAAATTGTTCCTGGATTGTCACTCTAAGGGAAGAGGGGTGGATGTCAGTTCTTGTAAGAGTAGGGGCCATTGCTCCTGACCCATCTAACGAGTCTGGTATCATAAGTCTGTATCTTATAGGGCATTTTACNAGTAAATCNAAAANNNAAAATCGNAAACTTTAAAAANNTAGTTAATANATAGTNTCTTTNNCTTCTAAAACTNGNGATTATTTATATCATAAACTATAATTATTNNTAGTTATTTTATAANTTTNAAGTGATCGCGANAAGTCTAGNTTTTAGAAGCCTGAAGATAGGGTCGCGAAGCCTGAAAATCGCTTAAAAATACCCAGACTTCTGACCTCAGGCTCATAAAAGAGGGGTCTAATTGAGTTTTCAACGGCTAGGCATCAGTCCCTCACTACCGACTGGACTGGCCGTCGCGGCCACTACGCATCTTGGGCGTCGCTGGTGCTAGTAGTGGGGTTGCTTCGTGTTTACTTTTTACGACTCAGAAGTCGCAATGGATGTTCTTCCTATTCGACAGCCTCGGCGCGCTCCGCAGGCTCCAGTTGATGCTACTTACGATGATCTGCTCCTCGAGGAAAGCGACTCCGAGGTCGAAGAAATCCAGCGAGGAAACGAACGCCAGCAGCGGAGAAAACCTCAACGAGTTCAATTCCAAGACCACCGGTACATCCAAGATCTTGAGTTCTCGGACGATGAATCTGTTGAAGAACTTCAGATTACGGGCAAGAGCACCTCAGCGCGTCGAGGGAACACACCAACCCCTGGGCTTCCTTACCCCGAATGCATTTTGCAGCGTCTGAAAGGGGAGCCCCCTCCTGAATACAGGGAATTCGATGATGGAGCAGCGGACATTCGGAGAGCTGTGGCTGCTCAGGAAGCCATTCTTAGCGCTTACGCTCTATCGAAACTATATCACGACCATGATACAGCTTTCGCACAAGGAGGACAGGAGCAGCTGTGGGAACCCGATCTTGCGGTGCCAATTGCCAACACCAAAGAAGGAAAATCGCCGAGTACACAGCAAGATGTAGATGGGAGCGAAGGCAAAGACCGAGTCAAGAAGCGCAGTCCCGACTTGTTTATGAACGAGAAGCACGGGGACTGCCTGCCCCACACCGCGCTGGACAACCAGGCCATGCGTGAAGCGCAACAATTAGACACTCAATGGATTCGGGAAACCCCCCCTCAAGTACCAAACCAAATCTTAGTACCTGGATCAACTGTCTCCATCGAACCTCGATTTAAAAATGGGCGCATATACATATACCCATGCTTGCCTCAGCTCGCTGATCTCTTGGCTGAACTGAAATGTGATGAGGTACCGGTTAAGCCTGCAGTTAATGTTTCCGATACTGAAAGTCCTTTGAATGGAAAGTTTGGGCGAGGTGGATATCTCGACATTGATCATCCACACAGCGATCAAGACTTCGCGAGTGAACATGCCGCAACGGACAGCAGACACGACGACAAAATCGATACCAGCGAATCTCATAATTCTCTTGATGTCGCTCATAGTGGTACCCAAAACGAGAAAGCCCCTGCCTTTCGAAAACGCCGCATTCGAGACCGAATCTCGAAATTCATGCACCCAATGCTCAACCGCAGGTCTGCTAGGAGAGAAGTCAAAGTAGTATTCGAGGAGTGGGCGAATGAAAAGTCACAGCAACTAAGCAATCTCGATCTTGAAGCAAGCGAAAAGATTGCGCTGTCGGACCCAGTAATTCACAGGAAAGGAGTAAACCCTGTCGATGGCCAGATTGCTAATGATTCGTCTTCCCGAACAATCGACTCTAGCACTGACTACAGCGAAGAAGATGAAAAAGAATTTATGAAACTTCTATCGAATGTGCCAGTTGCAATACAAGATTTCAAGGGGGTACCCCATGCGGTCCATGCTGTCATTGACACAGGTGCCGGCTCATCTTTTATTAGCAAACGCGTTGTAGAACAGTACTATCTCAAGGAAAGGGCTTTACATCCTCATGATGTTAAAAGTTTCGCCGCTGTTGATGATGTTGGCTACACTCCGACGACTTTTGTAGACCTCCAGGTGAAAAGTTTGCACCTTGGTTTGAACGATTTCGTTCGAACCCATGTTCGAGTTCTCGACGTCAATAATTTTGAAATTATTTTCGGGCGACCATTTATTCAGAAGCATGGAATTTTGAACAAACTTGCCACTAGACCACAATCAATACACAGTGGAAACACTTTGCTTTTCATTCGAGAGCGGTACTCTTGGGCGGATAATGCTGTCGTTAACAGCCAAGATGTTCAAACGGACTTGGTTCATGTGACTGAACATGACCCTCCGACTGACAATTCAGTTCCTTCCCCGGATGATGAGATAGTTCCTGCTGATGCTTCTCTTTCGAACCATTACAGCGAGGTCTTCGATCTGGACTCTCGGTCAGAAACCGACTCCGACGAAGAGAGCATTGACGAGAATGATGAAAACGACAGAATTGGTGTTGTGCCATCAGGGATAATGAGCTTGACCGAGGAAGGGGGCGATTTAGTTGGCCTTCTGGAGCCACTGAGACAGGAAATGGTTGACAAGCTCATGGCTGATTTTTTCAATATATTTGATCAGGACCAGGTTGAAAATACACGTCGATGTGCGAACTCTTCCGATACGCCACTGACCCCCGGAGACTTACCCGCGGATAAGTCAAAGGCACAACCTTTGACTAACGGGAAGGACAAGAAACGATCTCGTGGGAATGAAGACGACGGAAACTCGGAAGATAATAATGGAGGACCGCACAAGCGAAAGAAGCCAGGCTTAGCAGAACCCACGGACTCGAGCCATAAGTTCGCATGTCCATATCGCAAATATGACCCGCATATGTACTGCGCTGTCAGTCGCAAGTGTAAGTCTCAACTTCTCGGCGCAAAGTTCCCTTTTCATGCTTGATTCAAGAGTCTAGAGACATGCATATCCTCCTGAAAACTTTTAGATGAGGTCTACTGACTCCAAGATGTTGGCCTTTAGGGAGATCTTGTGCCATGACATCCTTTCCTGATGTCTCACGTGTAAAGTATTTATAACCCTCCAACTTGCCATACCTCCACTTACACCTTTCAGATCCCATTTATATAGACATCACAAAATCGATCAATGCACGAGATGCGGAAAAGCCTTTGACGATGAGAAAGCGCTCAAAGAACATGAAGATGCGGCTACAGAGTGCGAACGTCGCAAATCTGACGAAGCAGAAGGCATTCGAGGGGTAAACGCAAAGTTAGAGCGGCGCCTAAGGAGTCGGAAGAAGACGGATTCAACGCAGTCCCAAGAAGATCGATGGATGAAGATCTTCATGATGCTGTTCGGAGAAGATAATTTGCCCACGCCTTGTGAGTTTTACTCCCAATTGTTCCATCATGGATTCCTCTCCGGCATTTCTATCTGAAGTCTTCTTAATAATCTCCTGTGTGGTATACTCCTGTTGAATCTCTACTAACGTCAAATTCAGATTTCGAGCCTGTGGTCGAGGAGTTAGCTCACCACGCCACTGTGTCTTCACCTGACTCTCAACAACTGGCGCACTTTGAGGAGTATCTTAGGGAAG
This sequence comes from Cudoniella acicularis, assembly GCA_013054445.1. Classification (NCBI taxonomy): domain Eukaryota; kingdom Fungi; phylum Ascomycota; class Leotiomycetes; order Helotiales; family Helotiaceae; genus Cudoniella; species Cudoniella acicularis. The sequence goes on from JAAMPI010000216.1 coordinate 36,226, forward strand.
AGCTACCTCGGATCATACAAACTAACCTGGAACGGACGGCGTTGAACGAGATAAGGACAATCGAGGAGCGCTTAAGGCGGTCGTTAAATAACGTTATTCGAGACTCTCAGGACCAAGCCTTCTCTAATTATCGTTTGAGGTTTACCCCAAGCGAAGATTCCTTCTCATCTAGCCCTGATCAAGGGGTATTTAAGAGATCTCTTCTTACCCCAGGATATTCAATGGGACCACCCGGCATCGGTCCGGACACTTTATCACAGGATAGTCTGGAACGTTTGGGGTCTTTTTATAATCAACCACCGCAAGAAAAGGTTCCTGGTGGACAAGCCAACTTGTTAATCACCAACGTCTCGCCATATTTGAGGGCAGAGCATGCATTTTCGGATTCTGGATTTCAAACTTTTTCTGAAGCGGACGCTTCGGATACGGCTACGACCACTGTAGTGTCGTGTTCCAAGTCTGCGTACCAAAATTCCGGCTCTCAAGCCTTGGACTCTTCCACGTGTCCAAGTACAGAGTGTTCTCCGTTATTACATAGAAATATCCAAGGCAACGAAGATCTTCTGGCGTCCAAACACGCAGACTTCGGGGTCAGCCAACTACCCACGGAAGGGTCCATGGTTATCGGTGATATAAACGAGACCGCAGATCCAGAAACCATGGACCTGTGGGACGTTTTGTTCGCAGGCTAGAGGCCTCGGTTCCCTATGCTCTGCGATGTGACGTCTCCTTTAGCCAATGAGCATAGCGAACATCCTCGGGGGGTGACAGGAGCAACCAATTACAGAGTAGCACTTCATGTGTTATCGCAGTCGCGACGCCGTCACAGGCCTTCCGCCGCCGATACACGTCCCTGGGCGTCCAGGTTCTCACGTTGGCTGACCGCCGAACTCCTCCTTTGCAGAAAACCGGTCAAGTGATCGAATTTTCAATGCTAATAAAGTTGATCATGAGTTTAAGTGGATCTATCAATCCTACAACTACGGATGGTCCACCCAGATGAACGCCAAAACCTCAATTCCCCACCCAACTTTGCCAAGCGGCACATGGCATGTATCCTTATAATTGGTCACCTCGGAGATCTTTCAATTGAAACGATCGCCCCTTTCATCCTAGCTATATACTCCGCCTCCGACTGGCTTTGCCCCCACGCAAGGCGCTCTGTCATATCCTCGCAATTATAAACATATCTATTCAAGGTCCCATGGCTTTCTGTTCTATTGGGATATTGCTCGCGTCTAAATCAAGTCAGCCAGAGAGCTATGATATTAAATGCCGGGGACGGATACGCACTTCGGGAAAGTAGTCTTATGATCTCAGGAGGGTGCTTCCTCCGAAACCTTGCTGGTACTGGCGAGGGAGTGGTGGGTCATGTCGAGCCAAACTGAGCCGGCTATCTGGTGGGTTAGGATCAGCGAGTGGTCGGAATTCGTCCCGTGAAGCTGTGGAAGTGCTTGCTTGCTTGCTGTCTTACAACTATGGTATAGATGACTTCAAGTGATTGGGGAGGTGATGAAGCTAGAGTTCGCTAATGGCAGGCGGGTAGCTGCTTGGTGCTCAATTTTCAATGGCCGTTGGCGTTGGCGTTGTAGATGTTTTGTTATGTGTTGTCTGTGCATTCATTAATGGTGGTGGTACGAAACTACGCTGGGGAAAGGACCTCGAGCTCCTTTCTGCTCTTATACAAGCAGAAAGCCTCGCCCTCTCTCTCTCCTGCACATTGCAGAAACCTGCGCATCGTTATTACTCCTTAAACTGCTTTGCTTGACGATACATTCAGTTACTGTCTGCCTACTACCAAAAACGTCGCACATTCAGTGTTCTGCCATTCAGTGTGTTTCTTGCATTTTGGCATGGGTTTTGAACTAGTGTTCACTGTTCGAGAGTTGAGCACGTGCTCCATTGCGAAGTGCACCATGTGGGTTTTGTGTGTGATTAAGAGGGGTAGGAAATGCGAGTTTTGCACAAGTGTGCAAAACTCTCTTGTGCTTACTACAAGAGGCTGTGTGTTTGCATTGGTGTTGGTGTGGGTGTTGCGGGCACAGGCAAGGCCTGTGTAGACTCTGATAGGGTCGACAAATAGGGCTTGATTATTTGAGCTTCTGATACATTCATCAACCCACGTGCTAGCGAGAGCATGCACTTGAGCGATAATAGCTTATATGATACTGAAAACCTTTCTAGAACGTGAACTTTGTTAAAGTAGATGACGGAAGATAAAGTATGACTAGAAGCAAGTGATATAAGAAATTGTCCTATGGAATTGATGAAAGATATAATCATCTCTTCGTTTAGATCCGGTGATTACTGGCATATTGCCGACTTCTAAGTTCTTACCTATTTGCTGCTTGGTATTATGTTATACAGAATCGTCGCTATTTCAGACGACATCTAGTACCGGATTTGCTGCTTCGAGTAATATTCTACTTTTTTCGTTACCATACATGAAAAACGGAATTGCGACTTAGTTTAACTGACCTTTCTCTAACAATATCTGAAATTTAAAATCATTATAATTTATTAAGTTGAAAAGTGTCCTTCATATAGTCTGTATATTGTATTCGTTTTAGACAGCAAGGACCCGAAGTATACATTCCCAAGTCTCTTCTGCCCCCTCTATTTATGTGTAAGGAAATATCAACTCTCCTAAATTTGCAGTGTGGCATCTTGTGTAGCTTTGCAAAAAAGAGAAACACGTCGAAAGCAAAGCAATTTTGAACTAGGCTACGACAGAATAGTTAATAAAATAAGGAATAAATATAATCGAAATTATTCAAAGGCTCTTCTAAATTTTGATTTACTCATTTCGAGAAATTATAGGACGTCTTCACTGGGACCTGCTCTGCTTAAACGTAACAAATTTAAAGTTGCGGAGATATATAAACAGCAGAGAATAAATAACGTGGAAAATAGTTGTTGAGGCGACATACTCTATTATCCAATCATAACAGTTCTAGTCGCCCATCGTTTTAAAGCAGACCAATTATTAAAGGAATATTTGAAAATAGCGTCAGATTCGGCACTTTCCCTTGTAGCTTCACAATCTATTATTTTCGAGCAATCTAGTCATGTGGGGGCTTTTAGGACACTACTATGATTGCTATTAATATCGTAGTCCGCAAGATAAAGTGCCGAGATTAAAAACTTCTTCGTTAATTTGGAAATTGGTCCTGGCTAATATCAGTTTCGCAGACCAAATGAAAAGACTTGCTAGAGCCAGCTAGGTTATTCCGGCAGTAGGTAATGATAAATTCAGGGAAAATATCGCTTTAAAGACACCATGATATCCTCTGATTCCATCTGTTTACCTCCTACTCTTGAGAATCTCTTTGTACTTGTCTCGAAATCGCGTCATCGACATCGAGTTCAAGATGTATTGGAAGTCACTTGCTCTGGTCCTTGCGCTTTCCGCACAAAATGCCCATGCAGCTGCGACACCCGCGGACGCATATGAGCTTGCTAAGAGACAATTTTCGCAAGCGGCAATGATGCGCTTCGAATGCTCGCAGCTGGTTATCGACCGTATCGATCCATTAGTCCAACCTGGCTTGACCCCGTCGGCTCATTTGCATCAAGTCGCAGGTGGAAATTCTTTTAATGCTTCTATGAAACCCGTCGATTACGACCCACCTAGCCTTTCTACCTGCACGTCGTGCACCTTCTCGGAAGACTTCTCAAATTATTGGACTGCGAACTTATACTTCCGGGCTCGCAACGGAACGTTCAAACGTGTACCGCAGATGACTAATTTAGGTCTTAAGGGAAAGAATGGTGGCCTAACAGTCTATTATATTCCACCTTATGATGGGAAGACAAAAGTCACGGCTTTCAAACCTGTATGTTTAAGTCAGCCCCTTTCTAGCGATTTCTAAGTTAGAAGTTATCTAATATAATAGTAGGGGTTTCGCATGGTTGTCGGTGATCCAATGCTTCGAACTGGTACTAGCGAACAGAAACAGCTATGCCACCGTTGCTTTAGCAATGTTAAGCAGGACCCTTTTGGTGGCGCTCCTTGCACGGGTGATGATACCTACACCTTGCCTACAAAAATGTGCGGCGGTGGTATTCGTGCGACCATCACTTTCCCAACGTCAGTCTTCCCTCGCTCAGCTCTTTCTTCTATGACCTTGCATTAATTTATATTTTTTTGCAGGTGTTGGGATGGGAAAAACGTCGATAGCCCCGATCACAAGTCGCACGTCGCATACCCTAGCAGCGGCACCTTTGAATCTACAGGTCCTTGCCCGTCAACCCATCCTGTTCGGCTGCCTCAGGTCATGTATGAAGTGATGTGGGATACAAGAGAATTCAATGACAAGAGTTTATGGCCTGCAGATGGATCAAACCCATTCGTTTACAGTATGGGTGACCCGTAAGTATAAGGTTCTTCTCTTCTAACGCAGGCATTGCCCAAACAGTCATGAATTTCAGAGGGAACTTGTTGATCACACACAATACCTCACAACATAATTTTTTCCGTGTTCCAGAAGAACAAAATTACTGACTCATTTCGCAGCACTGGTTATGGATGGCATGGCGACTATCTCTTCGGTTGGAAAGGCGATGTTTTGCAGAAAGCTTTGGACGCCAGATGCACTGGCGATACATGCAAAGCTCTCAAGACGCAGACCGCCGAAGCAGCCAATAAATGTATGAAACCACAAGAGGCCAAGGAGCCGGTCGATGGATGTACGTCTTACCAAACTTCTTTGTCGAACATTTTATGGTTACAATTTGAGAAGTTCTTTCTCTAACATTTTCGTGCTAACTTGTTATATACAGGGCTCAGTCAGCTGCCGGGAAATCTGCCTATTACATATGTGTAATTTGGGGTGTCGGATTTTATACATTATAGTTTAGTGGCAGCTCCCAGTTTCAAGAGTGGACACAAGAAGTGTGTCCTCCTATTGAGCTGATATTCTTAATTTGTGTGGTTTGCTTTGCGAATTATTCAAGTGCTGATATATACACTTTTTAAGGACTCTAAAGTGACTCGACTATTTTAATAATATAACAGGTATCTAATAGCGTTAAATCTAAGTAAATAACTCTTCTAACTCGGAAATTAGAAGTAAAGCAATAATTGATTTCTCCTAAGAAATATAATATATATTTACTTAATATTTAAAATGTTTATTATAACGTTGACAAAAATTATTTCGACTTCTAATAGGACCAAGCACCCTTCCCAGCTAGCTTGGGTACAGGTGGGGACATTAAAAATGAATTTTATGTTAAATTGATGTAAAATTATTCTGTGAATTTGTGGTTAGGAGGCAAATTTTGAAATGATACGATTTTTTTTGGCGGAATTCTCATTTTAAGTAAAATATAAACAGTTAATAGCCCTATTCTAAATGGTCGGTTTCACCCTTCACTCCCCTCACTTCCTCATTCTCAGGCAAAGTATAGCCCCGATTTGTTCGAAACGCTGACCTTCCCGGGGCGGACATCGCTTTGCACCGCTCTCTGACAGCGAAGACAGCTACTTCTGAATTTGAACGCGCACACCAATGCATGCAACTTGAAAGCTGAGACGGCACTTCATATGGCAGCCACAGAAGGGGATCTGTCGGTCACGTAGCTAGCTGCTCCTGGAACGTGGGGTCGACATCAATCTGAACCTCAACAGCCAGCAGGCCTAGTGGCGCTGCATTTTGCTGCAAAAAGAAGACGTGACGCTGTCGTCCAGCTGGCGTTGGAGCAAGGAGTAAATATCCATGCCAAGAGTGTGATTGCACGCTGAACCCGCTGAGAACAAGCCCGACACTATCGTTCTTTTTCCAGTCGTTGTTCATGTAAGTACTAAGTATTCGTATAATTACGAAGTATATGCACATGAATTTACGCAAGCCAAAACAGGTAATAGGACGGACAACTGTGATTTATACAGACACAATCGTGTGTTAGGGTTGGCAGTGAAGTGCCTGGAGAATCGAGGCTGACCCGTTGCTGTACAGGGAGGCAGGGAAGGGAGGCCACGTTCCTGCGAAGGATTGTGCATTTGAAAGTGCGGGGATCTTCGGATTCGAATGGGGTTGGCATCTCTTGGCGTGATATGAGGGTAGAATTGAGGCGTGCCACATTGTCAGCGACGTGGGTTGTATTGGCGCGTGGAAGGTGTTCCATATTGGAAGTTGTAGCTCTGCCTAGGTGTACTGAGACGAAACCCGGGTAAGGCTCAATACGAAATTTTTATGTATTCCATACCCTAAGATGCCGAGTAAACTTTGAGATGATAGGATTAGAAATTTTTTCCGGCAAATAGATCAAGTAATTGTATTGAAAAGCCGAGAAATCATCATTGAGGGGTTGAGCTCGCTTAATTCACTCTCGCCTGTAGTTCATCGGAGCACGAATGTGAACTTTTGAGCATGCCGGTGGGCATTTTAATGCTTACATGTACGCAAGCGTGCTAATATTTAAGCAGCGGACATCCTATCAAACCCTTTGTTACTAATTACTTTCACTAACTTGGCCAGACACGTAGAAAAGAGTTATAAGAATTAAAAAATTTGAATGATTTTAGCCCTGGCGTTTTTAAAATTATTTCGCCTATAGAAGTATTTTCTCGCAAAATATCGTGGTTGACTAGTATTAATATTTATGGTGTAGAACGTGGGATAATCAAGTTTACCCGCCAGTGTTTAAAGGGGGTGTATTCAGTGTTAAAGCTTTAGTGAGAGCGCGCTGAAAGTTAGCGGGGGCGAGTTCAGCGTTGCGATCGCTAAATTGCCCCGCATTTGTTGGTCAGAGAACCTTTCCGCAATTCAAGATTTCCCTTGTAATACTATCGTCACCGTATCATCACTCTCCGCCTCTCCGCCTCCCCTCCTATCCGCGCCGAGGTTAACCAGCGATGAACACTCCCTTCATAGTCGAGCTACCTCCTATCCTTTCCCGAGCACGAATATCGCGGACACGAATCCTCTTCCAGAACCGAACATATCTTCGAAAAGTGGCTGCGATAGCCAAGCACAAACCATTCAGCAACCTCATCCCCACAACCCTACACCTCGCTGCGGCTACAGGCCTAGAGGGGCAACTACACATATTCACGAGAGACGAAAACATTGAGCACATTTAATAAGCTCGTCTCGCTGTGGAGGAAGACTGCTTCCACGTCAGGCCACTTCTAACAGATGAACACTTGAATGCTCATGCGAACGTTTCTGAGTTCTCTACAAAGCCTGGTTTTTGGCTGCAAATGGCGCTGGGGAATCTTGTTTCGATTCTTCACATCGATAGCATCGGCTCATCTTCCCAACAGAGCGTCGAGAACTGCTGAGAAATTGGTTTCGTGGCACACTGGCTAACAATGAATCACGACTAGCAGGTTGGGAAGGATGGTGATCACTCCCCAAAAATGTTGATTATGAAGGACGCTGATTCTCGGAAGGGGACTACAACCTGGTGCCTGACCTGACGTGAATCTTCCACTTCCAGACATCGTCATGAAGTTTTCAGTAGGAACAATTTGGTACGACTCAGCAACCGAACTTTTGTCAACCGAGTGCTACGGAGGGGATAGAAAGATGGTACCCAGAACAAAACATGTGGACGACGGAAACACCATTACGCGGAGAAACCTGGTCTTTCATAATACTGCTCTCATTGTCAGCTGGGCTTCTGAGAGGCAGTTGGTCCATATTCGTTCCCAATTCACCGTTACTTGCAACTCTTACTGGTCTTTGGCTGGACTTTGCTTGTTTCACCTAGTACGCTATTCCTCCTCTTTTCTTCAAACCAAAATGTTGTCATTTTGTCCAGTTTGTACATGCTCATTTTATTGACTAAATACAGTTTTTGCCTATAAGGACCATATATACAATACCATCCATCTCATCCCCTTACTCTCTCACCCCGCATTCCTCAAGTTCACCTTTCTTTATCCCATAGTAAAGTCACATTCTAGGAAAGTCCGAACCATGCAAGGTCAATGGACTCGTGAACTGGGACAGTGTGGCCGACACCCTGTCCAGAGTAACCGATTAGTTGAGTTCCGTCACCATATACCTTCTTTGTATATGCGGATGATGGGTCACCGGCAACATCTTTGGTGAAGTCGATCTTGAGAACGTTGGACCATTCCTTCAATGCCTCAGCGAAGTTAGGATACGACAAAGTGTTGTCTGCGGTTCCGTGCCAGCTGTGGGTACAAGTCAGCGCAACCCCAATGATGCATCAAAAAGAATTTCCAAATAACTTACATCAACATCTTGGGGTAGGTCCCGTTATAACCTGGGTAATAGCTGCGAACCAAATCTCCCCATGCCTGAGCAGTCTTGGTCAATTTTCCATTCGCACACTCATTGCTCCAGCCGGGGGTAGCCATGCCAGCGGTGGCGCCCGAAACGTAGAAGCATCCATCAGGGACACCTGAGTATGCGGATCCGGCTTTGAAAACGTCTGGATATGCTCCAGCGAGAACATTTGTCATCATGGCTCCAGAGCTGGAACCAGTTGCAAAGACACGGCTAGCATCACCTCCATAGGTAGTTACTGCGTAGTCGACCATGTTTACGATTGTTTTGCTGTCTCCGCCGCCATCATGGGTGAGAGAAGCCTTTGAAGCCACATCCCAGCATTTACCGGACGAAGGTGACTCGGGGTAGATGACGATGAACCCCAGTTTGTCAGCAAGAGTTGCATATTGGGTACCCGTGAAGTAGGCTGAGGCGCTGCCAGTGCAGTAATGCATTGCCACGATGATGGGTGCTGGAGAAGCCTTCTTCGATGGCACATATATGTACATTTGTGCCTTGGTCGGACCGGCACTAAAGGCTGTCTCATGCTTGAGGGAGCCCGCCGCGGCATTGGCCAATTCCGCGAGGACGACAGAAGTCGCTAACAAAGTTGAGAGGATATACATATCGAAGGTCTCGTCGAGATGTAGATTCAGAAAGGGTTTTGAGAGTGCTCTAGAACAGTTACTCCGGGGGGGATGTTCTTGTTATATGCAAATACTCGGCGGTCGCTCCTCCGGAAGAATGTTTTCTATCAGGTCAGTCTTTCTGTTCTCTGCCATCTGGCCGACACCTCATGATGATAAAACCGAGGCATCAAAACTAGCAACGTAGCAAAGAATATTTGCCGCCTCGGAAGAGTGTGAACAAAAGCTGGCTGCCTATCTGAAAGTACGCAAAGAGAAGTCCTTTTTCTTGCAGCCAACCAAGAGGCCAGGGCAATCTATATGGAATTTCTTTAAAGTATAACACTGCGAATGTGGCGGAGATCGAAAGGGAGTTATATTGATTTACTTTGTCTGTCACCCGTGAAAACTCAAAATCGACGTTTCATTGGTTGATGACCGGCAATTAGCAGCCTTTATCACATGGGTGACTAGTGTCGCGTATGTCCACATTTGGAAGATTTCATTTGGAGTTGAAGTTTCAGGCTGTTTTCTTCAGATACTCATTTCGCGGACCCGATAACCCCGTGCATGGTAGGCTGGCTGTGTCCTTGGCATCACGAGGCTCAATGCCCCCCGCATTTTTCACATATAGCCTCAATTTTTGTCTTCGCTTTAATGATTCGAAAGTTCGGACAACTCCTTTTCTCATTCGACGTATACGCTTCTATATTTGGCCCTTACCCCATATCACTTCACATTGAAAGACCCCTGTGAAGCTTCACTACGTCATAGAGTGTAAGGATTAAATATTTTGTCAATGTCAATCTTTACCATCGCAGTGTCCGATCATAAAGCACTAGAGATTGGGTGATACGAGAGAGAAATAAATCAATCATTCGGCAAGTTGTTCGAGTTGCAATAATTCCTGAGGCACTTTCTGAATCTCTGATGTCGGCGAACCTTCTGAACTTTTTTTTTTATACCCCGAGTCAAAGTTGCGATCTCGCGTCGTTTGCGCCCTCCAAGATTGTTGCGGTGACCGGAATGGTGTAACATGACTTGCTAGGATATTTTCTTACGGCCTCCGTAGAAATTTGGAATTGTTTTCATGTGGGGCTGAACTTGAAGCATTGCACTCACACGTGTGATACGTCATTACATTTTCGAATGATTTTTAGAAGTGTGTAAGATTACAAGTGACCCGTGGTGAAGCCAGCGAAATGGTGAAGGTGAGAAGTGCCAGAGTGAGGTCACATGGCGGAGTCGTTTTTGAAATGAAGTTTAAAAAAAATTTACTGTTCTAAAATGGGTAAGAGATAATGTCGCCCTTGAAATCTAGCGGCAAGTATTCACGGCATCTAATGCGGAGATTGAACGGTAGGACTTGGTTTCATCTTTTTAGACTTACGCGCCTATGTTTAGCCAAATATGAGGCAGCATGCCAAAATGAAGCTTAATTACTGGCGATGAAATAGATCAGGGGAATCGGCCGCAAGAAACTCTTTTGACCCACTGACACTTTTTCTGGGGAATAGGTTTGAGCTGTTGAGAGTCTATCTCAGTATCTCGAATAGCCTTTTTCTTGGTTCTTAAATCCTCCTTATTTTTGGAGGCAAAAAAAAAGTAATAATTAAAAGACTCGTGGTGTTAGTTTCGCAGTTTCAGTTTTTCTAAGCTGCGCGAAGAACACTTTAATTTTTTCGCAACTTGTTGAGCTTTTCCCCAACTGGTAATATTATCAGCCAAGCATCATAAAGTTATTCATGCGATTGAGAGCTGAATGGATAACAATACTTCGCCGTTATTTTAAAACTATGAAGTAATTTTACACTTTGATCGGCTCACTTCAGAATGCCATGGTAACTAATGGAGTAATTCCTCGAGATGCGAGAAGTTGCATCCCAAATTGAGAATCAGATACGATTCAATTAGAGATCAGTATTGTTTAGATCGCATGTGTGAATTAAATGGTCTGGATATTGAAATGAATGACTGAGTAGAAATTCTAAAGTAATAACTTTTGCATTTTTTGGGAATCTAGTGTGGTTGGTTATATTGATGAGGCATTAAGAGGAGAAGCAGAAGCCATCGTGTTTAAGATATCATTCACTGACAAAAGCCTCTCATATAGCTATGCAGCCCCGCACTTTTGCCCAAAAAAAAACCAGACCATTGAACGCCTGCGTCGGAAATCGCACACCATCTATGGCAATTCGTGAGCTCTGGGTACTTTGCGTAAAAACTTCATACTCATTGATTTCCTAGGCTTCCCCTGTCGCGCCTGGTGGACAAAAGTGCTGTCAGCTTCATGAAAATCCTGAACTTCCCTGATGGAAGCTTCTTGTGCGGACTGGTGCTAGTGTCTGAAATCGTACCACGGTGTTGAACTGCCGTTATTTTGCTTGTACCGATTCAGGTAGAAGAAGGCAACAATAATAATTGTGAGACAAACTAGGGCTACCCCGCCGATAACACCACCAGCTATGGCTCCAGCTGAGCTAGGAGCAGTGCTCTGTGATGGCGATGCTGATGATGCGCTAGATGAGCTTAGTTGTGAGTCGGTTATAGAACTGGTGGTCGGTGTTGACGAGGATCGAAACGAGGATGATTGTGTAGACGAGATTGTTTTCCCGCTCGTTGAAGTTGTCGACGTTATTGTTGTTGTGAGAGGTGTTGCTTGCTCCAGAAAGGTTTGAATAGTGTACGTATTTCCACAGGTAATATATGAGTAGACCTGATCTATACCTTGTTGCAAGATAGCTGTTGAGCAAAACCGGTTTGTTAAGCTACATTTTAAGGTTAGCTGAGAGGTTTTTCGTAGAACGAATAATGACACTATTGCCAGGCATCCAGATGCAAGAAAATAAAGCCACTGGGTGTACTGTGAACCTTAGCATACCATGTCACAGTTGTGGCTCCAGAACTCCCGATCTGACCACGTCCTTTTGAGCACTCGGCTGGGTCGATACATGCACCCACCATTCCGCAGTCCGCCGCCGAAACTAATGTCGTAGGGCAAAAGCCCCATAGTCCTTGGAGTGTATCCACTCGACAATCATAACCCGTATCCGCGGTTCTTGGAATATTCGGATCCCCATTGAGAAATCCGCATATTGTTGCGGGAGTCGCTTGCTGCCTTCTGACATGAAATGAAGAATTAGGTGGTCTCTTTAGTCCGGACGTGACAGTCGCTCTCAATAGATTCTTCTCATCCTCGGATCCTGCCGAGACAAAACTAGGATATTTCAAAGTGATAAAAAGAATGACAAAGACTAACGAAACCATTATTCCAAATCTACCATTGGACTGGAGAAGGGAGATTCAAATTCAAAAATTTGGGGGAGAGAATATAGAGTTTATGAGGCGTGGTTAATTCGAAGGCCAGCCGGTTTTAGGGAACCCTGGGGGTCTTGTTGGCGTCAAGCCACATCCGAATCCGCAGTTAGGTTACAGTACGTACTTCGTAGAGCTCGCTAGAGCGCTCCTCAAAGAATAGAATGTTTACTTTGAACAATTTGATACCCGAGTCTCAACTGTTGCCAGGGGCTAGCAACGCATAGCACAGCGGTAGAGCAACAACATAAAACAGCCAATGGGGAACGAGGGCAGAATATTTCTCTTAGGGTTCTGAAAGCGGTTGGTGACAATATCGCCAGCGCTTTTTGTGGCGTTAACTCAGAGGTAAAAAATATGACTGCGCGGCAGAACCGGACTGATGAGAGATTGACCGCAGTTCGTTCCTCAACGTCAATTGTAGAATTCGCCATTCTTGCAACGCCATCTCAGCGAAAAAGTTCCGAAGTCGAGCACGAAGGCTATAAAAGTCGACCTTCAAATTCGTTGACTTTCGTTTCTCCGGTGGCATGAGACAGAGTTGTTTGATGGAAGGTTGCATGGCTTTTCTATGTTCCGCGTGGTCTTTTTACGTTAGTGTTTTGGGACTCCAGACTCTTAATGCTGAGAGCTCGACTTCCTATTGCTGGGGTCTAGACTAACGATGTCGGCCGCCGCTAACCCAGAAACGAATCGTCCAATAACAATCAATGATTTTGCATCTGGGGGGCAGTGAAATGCCTGGCAAGCGCCTCGGGCGGCCGCAATGAGTTTCGAAATTCCTATAAGCCTCCCTTATGCTATACCCTGGAATCCGGAAGTCAAGTTATTAGTAGTATTCGATCCTCAAGAGGTAGAGGGGTCCCGCTAGAGATCCATCGGCTTGGAAAGAGACTTACAGAATATTTCTACTGGCTGACATTGCGCCGATTGTCATTCAAAGCCATTCCACACCCCGAAGACAGATATATTGCGAAGATGGTATGCTCACCACCGACTGGTGGATGATGCCACCATATACGAAGCAGATTCGGGGATAACGTGGAACGAGACAAGGGGGAGGAAACCATATTCATCGTGAATGTCCAAGAAACCGCAGTGCAGTATTCTGTTTCGCCCGATTGAGCAATCTCTTCAAAGCTCCAATATCTGGGACTACCTTAATTCGCCGTATGAACTACGGAGAGTCGTTCAGATGATAGAGTCTTTCAGAGTCTGCAACCGTTGCATAACGAGCTATGAAGGAAGGGGAGCCAAAATTTCTTCGAAAGCAGCGACAAGAACAATCTTGTGTTCTGAGTTGCCGCTACTATATCGGCCCGTCACACTCCCTACTCGAGTAACGAGCCTGGTCAGATAAGTCTGTGTTTTCAGGGCATTCGCGACCCCGCACCCACCTAAAAAAAAACACAATAATTATGCCTCCTACGACCCCCCCCTCCCTTGATTTTAAGCACGCCCCTAGCTTCTAAATAGAAACAAAACATAACGAAGTAATATACTAGCTATATAGCTTTAGAAAGAAGTTAGTTAATTAGATTATAGAGCGCTATAAGTTAAGTAAATCAATAATTATTAAGATTTTAGGCTACCCTATCCTAGAATAAAAACGACTAGTAAGAACTAGGCGACCTAAAGAACTTAGTAATACATAGGTTAACGAGGCTATAGAGTATCTCTTAGATAGCTAGGATAATCGAGTCCTTAATTAGGTATAATTATATAACGAATTAAAGCTCTCTTATATACTAGAGACACTTATAACTTAACTAAATTAGAAGAGCTATTATAGATATATAGCCTACTAGAAGCCCTACCTTACCCTTATATAAGTCCTTATACGTCTTCTCTAGGTAATTATTGTTACAGACCTGGTTTGACGCGTGCCCCTTGCCTGACGCGTCTGCCTTGCCTGCGACGCGTCCCCCTGGGCCCCTTATCACGTGTTCTCGCTTAGCAGACTCACCTCCTATATATAAGGCCCCTTCGGGGGCCACCTCTCTTCTTCTCTCCTTAGCTTAGTTTCTTCGTGAATATAGCACTTCTTATAAATACGTCCCTACGTAACGTCAGGGCCCCTAGTGCCTTTACAGAGCTATAACACCTACCCGTATACGTTAACACACTCTACTAGATTAATCCTCGCCTCTTCCCTTAACTAACTATACTACCCGTTTAAGATAGAGCGATCTACTCGTCCTCGAGCCGCACCTCTAGCTCTGCCCTACGCCGACTAAGCTCGCCGACAGGGTCTGCCTCTAGTATAGCCGAGGTAGAGACAGAAGATCGTAGAAGCCTTAATAAAGAGCACGTATATCCTTTATACAGTAGACACTCTCTTTAAGATATAGTTATAACTTAGGGTACGTGTCGATTAATTAATGTTTACTAAACAGATCTCTAACTATTACAGACCTAGTCTGATGCGTCCCCCTACCTGACGCGTCCCCCTTACCTGACGCGCCCTCCTTGCCTACGACGCGTCCCCCTAGCCCCTTATCACGTGTCCTCGATTAGCGGAACTCACCTCCTATATATAAGGCCCCTTTAGGGCCACCTCTCTTCTTCTCTCCTTAGCTTAGTCTCTTCGATAATATAACACCTTATAAATACGTCCCTACGTGACGTTAGGGCCCTAGTACCTTTATAGAGCTATAACAGCTAAAGGGTGACAAATAGCGACCTATAAAAGAATTAAAGATTATTGTCACAGACCTAGTTCGGCGCCAGGATAGATTGACTTAGTAATAGTCGACTTAATGACTTGATTCGACGCTCGTCGATTTAATGACTTGATAATAGCCTGTCCTTCTGATCGATAGTCGACTTAATGACTTGATTCGACGCTCGTCGATTTAATGACTTGATAATA
>JAAMPI010000217.1:0-50820 GCA_013054445.1 Cudoniella acicularis
GGGGAGTGGCGTGAAGTTATAAGGAGTGCAGAGTGGGATTTGGAGGAGAGAGGTGAAGTGGAGTGAGGATTTCGGAAGTCGGGACTTTTTTGATACGTGTTACGGTAAGTTGGATGTTTTTATGGCGTGTTGATTGCGCTGGACGGCTTGGATCGGGTAAGTGTTTTTCATTTTCATTCGTATTACAGTATTGTGTTTACAGGATTACAGTATTTCCAGAGCTACGGAACAGTACCCTATACGCTGCTGTACAGTACTTACCAAAGACGCATACTCTGGTTTTGTTCACACACATTCCGTACCCAAACCTTCGCCTGGATATTGGTATCCTAGAGAATCTACAACAGCAAGAAAGGAATCCCATCCAAAAAACCCAAACGCCTTATATATATACAGATATTATCCTCTGAGCTTTGCTCCCATTCAAAAGTCCATTTCCGTCGTTTGGTTTGTTGTATCCTAAAGTCCGTTATCGGCAACGGAATGCCGATTCATATCCGTATCCATTTTCATCGTTCGATTAATGCTGTTCCGCGGGCGCCATCGGAGTCGCCTTAGAATCTTCGGCCTTAATGTGCCAGTTCAAAGCAATTACAGTATCCCCCTCTCCTTCTCCCCCTTTCTTAACATATATCTGCTTTACTCCCCTTGTTCGTTGTCCAGGAAGGCCATCGAGGTATATGCTATCCAACAATCTGTATCCAACTTTCTGCTCCGGAAGCATTTTTTCTCTGAGAGGCGCAAGGGAGTGAGTGACGCTGATCTGGGCCCAAGTCTCTTCCATCTGGTCCAGGTTTATCTTCTCGACCTTGCCTCCAACACCGGTGCCTAGAACGCCTCCTGGTTTCTTCCCGGAGAGATGTCCTTGTGGGTAATGAGTTATCGAGAACCCATTGACAAGGAGGTATTCGTTGGGAAACTGCCAGCGTTGGAGAAAGCAGGAATCACAAATATCAGCCACCATGTGCGCTTTGTCC
This sequence comes from Cudoniella acicularis, assembly GCA_013054445.1. NCBI lineage: Eukaryota > Fungi > Ascomycota > Leotiomycetes > Helotiales > Helotiaceae > Cudoniella > Cudoniella acicularis. The sequence goes on from JAAMPI010000217.1 coordinate 978, forward strand.
ATGTCCATATGGAGATCGGGATCATTTTTCCAATGGTGTAGCGAAAGATATTCTCGTCCGCCCTCGTAGAATCCAGCCTTGTCACCAAGCATATCAACTTGGTGCAATGCCGTTATATGTGTAAGTTTGGTATCAGAAAACTGGTAGATGCAGTCCATGACGCTGATATCGCCAGCTGACATGCGTAAGTGTTCTTTGCAATCATCGTTGTGTTCGTGAATCGTCTTCGCAAGTGGCGTGGATAATATTATTCCTGCACCTCCAAACCCCATAAATCCATAATGGTTTACTGCCCACCAATCCTCACTCAGAGAGCCTATGTATTGAGGTTTCGAAGAGTCGTGTCTGGAAAGCATTTCAAGAAGATTATCCATGCTAGGAAAGAGCGTATCGTCATCTATGCATACCACCCATTCTATCTTGTGGTCTCGAGCTTCGTACATGATGTTAACAAGAGAGAAGTATCTCTGGGGAAAGGAATCGGTTGCACGAACTGGGTGTATGATTGTTACGTTCATACCCATGCTATGAAATTCGTTCTCTAGTGTAGCCATTTCCTTGTCATCAGCGGCCGTCTCTTCGTTCTCAATCACGATGGCGTAGAGTCGGGCATTGGTGTGCGGAAGCCAACGAGCAAGGGGCTTGACTGTATCTTTCAATCTTCCCATGGTTGTCTGGAGCCCGAATATCATATTTGAAGCGTCAGCTGGCGGCATCGCAACGTGCGGTACTTCGAGGGCGAGAGGCGGAAGGCAGTGATCGAAGTGTATGTTTTGCGGTTGTGAGATGTTCTTGATGGTGCTGAAGTCTTTGAAGAGAGGCTCGTCCACAATGGTAACGGATGGTCGCTTGGAATTCGCAGATGGTGTCGCAATTATATCGCGCCGAGCGTACTTGATAGGATAGTTCAAAGAATAGGAGTCTATCCAACCTAGATGCTCATCGTAAGACCCCGGATCAGCTCCGTTTTGTGTCAACCCGCCCAAATGTATCCTGTCGGTAACCTTAGCCAGGCGATGCCCTGGCTCGCCATTATATCTTGCAAAGAAAACAATTCCGGCGAAAAGAGCAAGGGAAAAAACAAGGAGGAGGCGATTCCGTGGAGGCATGATCGGCTACATGAAGCCACCCAAAATTTGTTCACGAAGGGAAAGAAAGGACGGTGTTGTGAGAGGAACATGTACGAAGTGTCAAGTAGTGTCAACTAACACCACAAGGTAAGGTTCAGCCCCCCTCACCTCGCACTTCGTAAGGTTAGGGTCTAGCATGCAGGAAGCCGTCGTCTTACCAACAACCATTGCGGCGCCATTGGATACCAGCGCAGCACTGAACTTTTCAGCAGGCTTGTGAGCTTGTGAGTAGTAGAGGAGGCCTCCTATTTTGCTACGCGACCCAGCTTCAGAACAGCTTGCATGTCGCAGGGATGTTACCTAGGTACCTAAAAAAATACATTGTGTACGGCGGAAGGAAGGAAGATGATTCTTTTTTTTAAGCGGTACTCGAAGGCTGATTTTCCACGACTCCACACGGAAACTTGTGCAAATATTAATTTGTTGACCCGAGCTCGAGATGAAGCTTTTGATAATCGAGATATCGATGTCCCCCTGGTTCCCCAGAAAAAAGAAACATAGAAGATTAGTCAGGACATACAAGGGGTCCATGAGGCTGAACAGGGTATTCTTATTGTGGCGGGTTGTGGCACCTCGTTTGTCTCAATCTCCAATTCACATCAACACCTCAACAATACCAAGCAACCGAAGACGAGAGATCACGTCGTCGCGCAAACCGCATGTGCCTATGATGAGGTAGTCTCATCTCATCCACCATTTCTCTGCGATCCATTGCCATCATCAATATGGCTTCAGTTCCACGCGAGGCAGCAGAACGGGGAAGACAAGGCGCCACAGATCGAGGAACACTCACCGGTCCCTCAGCACCGGCCCAAGATGTTAAGGCACAGAGCAGAGAATCTTCACCTACATCGTGGAGCTCGCAATCCCGCGTCTTGAATGAGCCTGTTCAAAGAAATGCTAGTCCGACTGACTCGACGTTAACCCGATCGACATTACCAGAGGACATAAAGAGATGTTGGATCTGCCAGCAGGACGAAACAGATGATGAAGTACCAGGGACTTCAGTCTGGAGGGCGCCTTGTCCTTGCTCTCTCGTCGCTCACGATGAATGCCTTCTGGAATGGATCGCAGATGAGGAGGCCCCCAGATCCGGCGAGGTTGCGTCTACGCGCAAAATTGTCTGTCCGCAGTGCAAATTCCCGATCAACATCGAACGCCCTCGAGATATCCTGGTCGAGCTCTATGATCGCGTTCAACGTGCGGCTAAGAGCTGCATATTACCTGTCTTGGCCAGCGGGGCTCTTGGATGCTGCTATTCAGGGTTGTTTGTCTACGGCATGAATACACTAAACGTTGTATTTGGGCCGGAAGAAGCACTGCGACTCTTGCCTTCCCAAACCTTTCGAATCTCCGCAAGACAGACTACTTCCATCATTGATAGTCTTCAGCAATGGTTCGTCTTTACTTTGGGAAGTGCGGATCCTTTTTTCCCACCGTTTAGTCTCGTCGGGAACTGGAAAGAATGGGTTTTTTTGCCCCTTATAGGTCCTGCTCTTGTGATACAGAGGACTGCGCTGGCAGACTTTACTTTCCCATTGCTGACCGCGGCTGTAAGTGCCATTTACTCTCCGCTTCAGCATTGAATGCTAATGCTGTCTTCCTCAGTACTTCGTCACCCCTGCCCACCGAGATATCTACCGCTGGCCTCCATCCCCCGGCCTCACATTCGCAACATTACCCTACCTCCGAACAGCATACAACGAATTCTACCGCTACGCTTTCAAGGACCTAGAAAAGAAATGGGATTTGGCTGTGCAGCGAAAACCACGAGAGGGGGAGACAGCGGAGCAAATCGCCGAACAGCGACATGAGGAAGAGGGTCGTGCAATTTTCGAAGTCGAATTCGTGCATGGAGCAGTTGAAGAAGAGCAACTGCCACCTTTGATAAGACTTGATAATAATAATGGTGCGGGAGGTCAAAACCAGGCCGGGAATAATAACAACGCACCAGTTGCAAATGCACAAGTTGACGGAGCAGACGCCGGCCAGCAGCAAGGAGGAGCACGGAATAACAACATTGAAGGGTGGGAATTCCGACAAGACATCTCCGCCGCACAAGTAGCTACTACCGTCTGCGGCGCGCTGGTTTTTCCGCTGATCTCCTCCGTCATGGGTGATATCCTCAAGTATTCCCTACCAGATCGACTAGTAGGCCGAACTCTAGGCATGAAGCTCGCCGGAAAAGGCCTACTGAAGGAGAAATGGGGAAGAACGGTTGTAGGCGGGTGTCTCTTTGTAGTTCTCAAGGACGTGGTAACGCTGTATTGCAAGTGGAAGAAAGCACAGCAGTTTGGGAGGAAGAAGATCCTAGATTGGGAGCCGAAGCGGAAGTCGATGTCAAAATAGATCTTTGCGCTTCATATGAAATACGAGTATGGGTTGTGTGAGTGTCGTATTTGAGCATGTTATGCTATGCATTTCTGGGCGTTCGTAGGCTTGGCTTTGGGGGAGTTTTTTTTTTTAATTTAGCGACTTGGTAGGGAGGGAAGCAAAATGAACGAAGGAATTCACTCTATATTAATGACAAGGTTTATGAGAACTAGGATTACGAGAGAAAGACGAGGGAGAGAAATAAAGAATTAATGGAATTCTTTCCCCTTCTATACTAGGTATTTTTTGTATGGGAGTTTTGCATGTTTAACTTGGCTGGTGATCACTGATTATAATAGTCGATATTGGAGTAGTTCTCTCCTTTTTTCTTATCTGTTTTTTGTCTTTGGGAGGAGGGAGCGCATTCCACATAGCACACGCGATGTTGGGAGTAGAGAAGTGGAAAAAGGATTTTGATTAATGATTCGTGAGGAGAGATTTGAGTCTTGAGGAGAGTAGAGATGTTTTTTTCCCCAGCTTTTTCGTAGATTGTCAGATTGAATTTTTGGGAAGAATCTCTTTTATTTCTTTGTTCCTGCGTCTGCGTAAACTGTCCTTGTCTGGTATCTATCCGTACAAAAAAGGTGCAGCGAAATCCTAGCAGCTCGCACCTGAGTAAAAAGTCCTTTGGATTTTGTGATCTATTGTGTTCGACGTATTTCGTGCAAAGATTCTGCTGCAGAATTGTCAGTAAAAGCACGGTTGCGACATCTTTGGGAACTTACCTTGCTCGTCTAGGCTCCTAGTATTACTACTTAGTAGCATAGATCATTGTACAAGCGCAACTGTAGTCAAATGCCGTGGAACAGGTGGGACCGCGAGGTCTCCTTACAAATTCAGTCTTGGATCATCCACTTTGGTAGTGTCATGCTGTCCCGTACTCTTCGAATTTCTAGTAAATGGGAGGGTAATCATGATGCGGCGACTCCTGGGTCAGATAGCACTCTTCGTCATTTTCCCGCAGCGACTGTCGGGGAATCCCTGCTCCAAAAGTAATATAACTTTGCATAGTAGCGTTCCGTTTTGGCCAGGAAAGTCGGTCTTCGGTTTCCTTTTTTAGTGTTTCAACGACGTCCACAACCGCGTTTTTGGGGAAGAAGTGGAATCCATTCCAGGAGGGCAGAAGGGCTTGAAATAAATGCCAAATTGTCGACCAAAAGGCCCTTTAGAGGTGATAGGTTTTGGGCATTGTCAACCCTGCAGGTGAATTGGAATAATTTGGGCCTAAGTTCTGTTGCTAAAGCGGGCTCTAAAATGGGGAAGCTCATGGAGCATAATATAAACTGCAGTAACGAGCCTGAGGTCAGAAGTCTGGTTCTTATAGGGTATTTTTAAGCGATTTTCAGGCTTCACAACCCCACCTTCAAGCTTCTAAAAGCTAGACTTGTCGCGATCACTTTAAAGTTATAAAATAACTAAGAATAATTATAGTTTATGATATAAATAACCGCGAGCTTTAGAAGGTAAAGATACTATTTACTAACTACCTTTTTAAAGTTTACGATTTTTGATTTTTGATTTACTTGTAAAATGCCCTATAAGAACCAGACTTCTGACCTTAGGCTCGTAACGAGCCTACTGACGTAAGTCTGTGTTTTCAGGCCACTTTTCAGCGACTTCCAGGCTTCGCGACCCCACCTTCAGGCTTCCTAAAATCAAAGTTATCGTGATCACTTGAATATTATAAAATAACTAAGAATAATTATAATATAATACCTAGTAATTTAAAGTGATACAAGGTAAAGATACTTTCTGTTCACTAAACTTTAAAAGTTTACGATTTTTAAAATTTGATTTACTAGTAAAATGCCCTAAAAACACAGACTTATGTCAGTAGGCTCGTAAGTCAGGCATTAGGTAGCGGTCGGCGAAGAACCAAAATTTGGCGAGTGGAAGAAGACTGTATTTAATGTGTAATCTCTTTCCCTCGAGAGAGTCTTTGAATATCTTGATGGTTTCAACTTCGACGTCTTTGATCCTCATAGTTTGCGTCTGACCCTCGATGAATGGGCCGTTGAAAGCTGACTTGAAGACTGGTGACACCTTGCAGATGCGCTCCTTGGGTAAAATGAACTCGTGCTCGGTGAATTGCTCCGTTGAATCGCTGTCGTCGAGAACTTCCTCACCGAATAGAGTAGGAGGAGCGGGTTCGTTTGTGAATGGTGCGCCAGGCAAAACATCAGACGCGTTCGTCGGCTGAGCTGGAACCTTAGGAGTCGTCTTCGGTTCTGGAAGAGACTCGGTGGTCGGGACACAGATGATGAGTTTGACGAATCCGGTTGGTGGCATTGAGCTGGGTGGGTTGTTGGCTGCCTCTGAAATCATCTGCTTCTCTGTGGGCGGGCTATCTGATGGCGGTAACGATGACGACGACGGCGAGGAGGGATTGGGAGAGTCTGACGACATGATTACTTGTGTGATGGTATTTTTGAAGGGTGGCGAGGAGATATTAGAAGGAAATGTTGTTTTGCAAGATCCTTTGCGACGGAATTTTGAAGGTGACTTTTATGTAAGATCTTAGTAGTGGAAATTAGTCCGGGAGGGGAACGAATCCGTATCGCTTAAGCTCTATTCTTGCGCTAGTAGTGGCACTAGCATATCGAGCGAGTTGCGAAATGCAACAAAATTTCAATGCCTGAAGTTATATTATACCTAGGTAGTGAACGAGGGGCGAAAGCCAAGGCAAATGAAATAAGAACGGGAGGGGCTGGGGCACAACTTAGCGTCACCGCTTCAGCTTTGCTCTTACGCTAGTAGTCACCCTAGAATATACCGTCAGCTGCAATGTGCAGCAAAACTAAAAAATCATCCGAAGCTATGTTGTTGTGAATAGGAGTGGAAGCTGAGGTAGAGGAGGAAGGTGGAGGGAATGTCACATAATGATTATTTTCACACTAGTTAGGAAGCTAGCATATATAACTGACTGCGATGTGTAATAAAATCGCCTGAAGTTATGGTATAGTGAACGAGGGGCGAGCGGAAGTAGCGGAGTAATAGAGGGTGAGACGGCAAGTTATTTAGCTCCTCTTAACTATTATTGATTCGCTAAAAAGGACGCTAGCATAAATGGCAAACTGCGATGTGCAACAAAATTAACTCAGTAGAGTTCCTTAGTGGAAGCGGAGAGACTCATAGTCCGCTTGGTGCCGCATCAACCATCAGCGTCACCTTACCTAGGTACCCACGGAAACACTTCAAGCAGTTAACATGAATAGTTTTACCTACTTATCTTCCCACAAAATCAGTTCTTTGACTTACTTCTTGGACAGCAACTCATTATTTCTGGTGAAGCTCATCATTCACCATCCGAGGTCGACTTTCCTAATTCAAAGAACTCTTGTGTCGCCACTCGCCATATTTCAACGGGGTGTTCAACGACGAGTACAGAGAAGCCGAAACACAGGCTTTAGTTATTGAGGATACCTCTCCATTTACACTTGATAAACTTGTCTGCCAGTTATGTAGACAGGCTAAGCTCTGGATACTTGCGGCTAGGTGCGAGATACCAAGGTTGCAAAATCAGACTATGAAAGCATTGATAGCAGCGTCAGCCCAAGAAAAAGAGGAGGAAATAGCCAAACTTTGCCGAGATACCAGGACTTCCCGATATGAGATACTCAATAGAGCCGTGGCAAGCATGATTGCTTTCAACCTACCAGGTCACGCCTTAGAGAGGATTCTATATAAGGTGCCGTACAAGACCACCATTATGGTCGTTCCACTTCTCCAGGAAAAAATCCCACGAGAGGAAAAGGAGAGTCTATCCGCTAGCATCGAGGATTTCTTGGTTGCCGAAGATAACCCATCATCTTTAGCAGATGAGGAGGGAGACTTTGATAGTTAATGCAGTTGGCTATGCTGGTACGCTGGAATTGTTGGAACCCTCCATTATTTTGTGCGTTTGTTATATCCAGTTCATTGGGAAAAGGTTTCTTTGTTATCAAGAAAATGGTTTTTTGTTTTTAAAGAGTGCGTGGATAGCTGGAAACTTATGGTTCCTGGACTAGCGATTTAGAGGTCTTAATAAAAAAATGAAAGCAACGACATATATATTCTGCCAAGCTCGTCATTTCTAAAGTGGAAACCAAATTTGCCTTTGATTAATTGTGCATGTCTGGAGAAGAGGTGGGAATTTTTTTTTTTTTTTTTCANGCGTCAGGCGCTGTAGTTTAGCGACCATGCCCTGTGGCTTAGTGAGTACACGGTATAATTCAGTGAGGGATTTTGCTGTAAATTGGTGCACAGGCGCTGAAACCTAGCGACTTTTAGCGCTAAGAATTAGTGTGTATGTGCTGGAGCCTGGCAAGGGGTGCGCTATAGATTAGCGATAAACACGCTGAAATCGCTCTTGCGCCCGCTAGCGCTAGTCTTAATGCTCATAACTATAGAACCGCTTCATAATATGGAATGAAATAGCCAAACTCAAGTTAAATTAGAGAAGATAAAAATTCGTGGTTAGTAGCACCTAAGGTAAGTACGGAGTAAAAAGGGGTTCCGTTGACCGTTTCAGGGAACTTCGAAGGAAGTGAGATTCGAGGTAGTGCCTCAATTAGATATATTTGAAGCTACATTTCCGAAAATATACTTGGTATAGAAGTAGTATATTTTATAACCTATAAAATACTATGTGTTTGGAAACTCAGGGGGGCTCGCTTAAATATTTGCCTGCAGTTGCCCGACTCCGCCTAGAAATTCCCCCAATATCACAGAAGGTCCAATAATAGATGTTGGTTCGGCTTATTGTAAAAAGTTACTAAAGGAAACCGCAAGGATATGCAAAGGACAAAATTTTTCTTTTCAGCGCGACCTCACGAATACCTCCTCCAAATACTACTCACCATCTCCTCTCCCCGATACGATGGCATCCCCCTCTAAAGTGCATCTAGAGAATTTTCTGGTCTCTGAAAAATCTCACGACGTATTTTATCCTTTTCCCAGGCTGCCGTCCGAGCTCCGTCACCAGATTTGGAGACACTATCTCGCGGATGCAACACCTCAGATGTACAGGTTCAAACTTCGCTGTCCTGACCGAGCGCTTTATGACCCATGGGGTAACAATCTAATTCCGGGCGACAAAATATTTCTTGAGCCACCTGGATGCTTTCCAGGGCAAGAGGGCACAGATTTCCTGCAGCCCCTTAGGGTTTCGACCGCCACCCGTCATATTGCCTCTGTGACTTGTGTCGAATCCAGACAAGCCGTCCTCGAATTGTTCCCCGACACGCTACGGTTCCGACAACTTCCATTTGGGTGGACGGGCGACGAGGCTCCCGGGGGAATTGACAGCGCCGACGCAGCAGGCCTTCCAGAGTATGTCCTCCGCTTCAACGGCGTCAAAGACATCATCGTATTCCAAGTGGCTTGGGAAGACCAGCAAGCTGCTATCGGGATTTCCAAGCTCAAAGGTTCCCCGCCGGACGAATTCCTCAACATACGTCATGTTGGCATCGGGGCCGGCGAGCTCCAAATGGGATACGATTGGATAGAGGCTAATTATGGCACACCATTACAAGACTGCCGATGTGAGACGGAGGAGTGCCAGGACTATTGCAAGAAGGAGCCCCTCCCGAGTTTTCTTGCTCTGTTCCCACTTCTCCAGACACTCTGTATCGCGGGCGTTCCAAGGGGAGCCATTCATCGACCAGGGGATACAATTCAACCCCAAAAAGGCCTGTCAAGAAAGATCAATAATTGTCCTTGTCCAGAGAACGGGCCAAGGCACTCTTGGCAGATGATCAAGGCATGGGATGCTTGCGGTTGGTTTGCTATTTATGACGAGCGATCTGGATGTTCATTCCATAAGTTTGGAAAGATTGAGGAAATCAGGCAGCGCTGGCGTTCGCATTTTCCTTACTATCGCGCACTGGATCATTTGGAAATCAAATTTATTCAGCTTTGGGATCCGGACCTCTCCACACACTCGCAGCCTTGTAGCAGTTGCATATATAGATCGTCCAACGTTTTTCCTCTGTCATGATCTTTTAGCCTATCGGTAATCTGTAGATAATATGAAGTTTATTCATCGTTTTCTTACTGTTTCATTCCTCTATTATAACGTACAACGGCTTGTAACCCACGTACTGTAAGTTAGCGCACCACGTGCTTTTACTAAAAAAAACTTCAAAAATTAAACACCTTTGAATTAAGCTCGAGTATGAAGACTGTACAAATCAATTCTTAGATTGACCTTCCAGCTGTTTTACTATTCTACTTAAGTTACTTTTCACTTCTCCTTTTATTTTCAAGTATTTCAGTAACTTCTCACTTAAAAACAAACCAGCTACAATCAAACGTGTTGTGAACTGCTCTCTTATAAATATTTTCGATTTTAGACATGATGACTCTCTGGTTCTATTCCTATATACAAACAACTAAGGAGAGCATACGAATGAACTAGATTCATTTAGAGTGTCCATTAAGTCAGCTGCAAATTAGCGCTGCCAGCCTGCTAGGCGATTTTTTTAAAATCAGCCAGTCAATTGATCGATTTTTGCAGCTGATAACTGGCTTATAACTAATCAGCGGCCTGTAAGCTAGTGAAATATAAATTTGGAATTTTTAGGTAGGTATTTTATAACTTTTAAGTGAATTTTACTAGTTTTTTAAAGCGGAAAGCAAGGAAAATAATCTAATCCTCTCTATATATTATCCCCTCGAACGATAATTTTAATTATCTGGTTATATATATACTGCTTATAATCTTTTATATTTATGTATAAAAGAATTGATTATTATTATCAAGTCGAGTCAAATGACACTAAATCATAGATTCACCAAAAGAGAAATTGAGTAAGAATACAATATAGAGAACTTTAAAATAATCAAGATAAATATCAACCGTATAGAAAGACCGACTTTAATAGCTAGTAGCGACAGTGGAATCCAACTAAATCAAAATAACAATCGCAAGGCAATAAAAGTGTAGAAAAACCGCTAGACAGGAATCTACCCAATACCAAAGACAATTCAAACTCCTATTAAAAAAAAGACGGCTCAAAATCAGAGCCATTGAGCCAGCGTTCTCTTAAAGAGTTCCATTTATTACCATGAGGGCTCTTCGTGAGATCAGTCAGCAGCGTAGAAAGCTGGTTATCACCATTTGTCCAAATTACATTCGACTATCCAGCGGGAATCGCCTGCTGAAACGTGTCGACCTCCCAGCGAGTGATTTGCGGGATCTTGGAGCCAGGCGCCGTAACAAGGCCCATGTCTGCGAAGTTCAAGTAACTGCCTATAGGGAGGTTGTTGCCGTCGGCCGCCGAGTACAAAATATGGACAGGTTGAGGATGGCTTGCTTGCTGCTAATTCGGCATACTTGATGAAGAGAATAGAAGTTGACATCCATGTCTTACCGTGGTTGGCTTTATTGTAGGCCCTCATATAGGGGCTCCAGTTCGTTTCGTGGTTGGCGCAGAAACTGTCAATGCAATTTATGCCTGGGTTCTGCTTACCCAAGGCACCTTCAAATACGCGTAACTGAAGCATGGCTTCCTTGCCCGTCCATAAGATAAGTTGGTCCGTCTTCCCTATTGGGAATGGATTATCTGTAAGTCCATTCCAAAGTATCATCTCGTCTGGGCCAAGGCCAGCTGGCAGTGGAGCAACGACTGCTGAGTCTGTTACTGGCTTCGGGTCTGTTGTCATCGGGGGACTGTCAGATTCGCCGACCTCTCCCTCATTGGATTCCGAGTTGGAAGCTTCTTGGTCAGCGCCGCCTTCGCTGCCTCCTGCTTCCCCAGATGGCGGCGTTGAAGTACTGCTACCGCCCTCACTTGCGCCGCCCTCGGAGTCGCCACCCTCGAGCGCATCGATCCGCTTTCTAAAGAATCCGAAAGCTTCTAAGTGGCTATATTCGGCGGCACCACTGGTGTCTCTTCCTAGAATGGCCGTTAAATCCGCTAAGTAAGGAGGCTAGTGATTGACTGTATCAAACCTTTCTTCAAAGGGTTGGACAGATCAACCTGTCACTCTTGGAGCAGCCCATCTTTTGAGGCGCTTCTTCCAAATGACAAATTCGCAACGGTGAGTAACAGTAACAGCCCCGAAACAACGGTATATTTCATCTCCATCTTGAAGGGGTATTGGAAAGGAGTAAGAGAGGAATGCGAAGGTCGAAGAGAGCTGTAAAATCTTGTTGATAAAACGAGGAAAGAAAATAGGATAAGTGAGAAGGGAAGAAGTTAAGATTAGAGGACAGGAGTTCTTGATATTCGATTGGTGCCAAGTGAAAATAATATGATAGCTTAAAATATGTAGTGTATAATTTCGGAGATTAGCGTTTATTTATACAGCTTTTGAACCCCCCAAAAACCTAAGGAGTTTATGCTCCTAATACCGGGAACATGCTGCGCCATGAAATCAAACAAAATGATTCTATGGCCGAGTTGAAATGACCCAAATTCCATAGAAATAGTAAAGGCGATTTATAAATACGTGGACTGACATGAATTTTGTGTACGTACAACAAAGGAGAGCTTTCGAAAGAAGGATCAGCAGGCGCCTAACGGCTTGAGAGGCCGGAGAGTAAACAGTATCGCGCGATGTTGTAATTGATAGCGATCAGGCGAGGACGATGTAGTACAGTGTTTACTTTGCCGCACATGCGCTTTAGGGATTGTGGTCGATAGAGGTCGTAGAATGTTATTCCAGGATGTTGGTGATGTTGGGCTGATGTTATTCTAATTCTTAAGTTGTTATTAAGGGAAAAGCTGCTCTTAAGAGACGTTGGTGATGCTCAGCTGCTGGTGTTCCCGGTTATTATTAAAGGATTTTTGGCGGTGTTGTGCTGATGTTGGGCTGATGTTGGTCGTATTGGTGATCCTGAAAATCTCTGTTGTAGTACTTGGATGATAGTACCGAGCAACCGGAATAGCACTTGTGAAGTAATGGAGGTTCTGGAATGTCATCAATAAGCCTAGCTTGAAGGTTTAAAGCCTAATCCTAGCGATAAATACATGAATGGGTCGCTCCTTCGAAAGCATAAGCGATGTTGGGCTTTCTCACTTGCACGATGGAGTATTGTTAGAAGGAATAGAAGGCCGTGACCCAGGTCATAGTCTGGTCTGCTTTTGTAAATGCGCAGCTCTCTGGCGTTCCGACGCAGAAGATGAGAGGCCGAAGAGCAGAATGTAAAATAGTCCAACCTTTGAATGGTGAGAAGCCCTCTTAAGTCAACCTCGCGGGCCATTCTGAAGCTCGTGGTGAGCAAGCGCCAAAGGATTTAGACCTTTTTTTATAGAATAAGTTAGAATGAGCATTTCTAACAAAAACGAAAAGAGAAGGATGTGAGGAGAGGAAGAGAATATTTGAGTTCGAGCATGGCGAATATAAAGACGAGACATTCTCCTGCTTAACTTGTCTCTCCAGCAACTCGATCTCAAGCTTCCACTTTCCAATATAGCCATCACACAAGCAACCCATTGAAATCCTGTCTAAGCAGTCTTAACTGCCTTTTGATATCTTCTTCTCTTATACCGACCTGACTTCTTCTCCCACCCGTACCAGCTTTTACCTTTCTGGTTTCGATAACAGCGGCCTTCCACGCGCCTGACATTTTGCTTTCATAGGACAAGAGCCTCTACGTCCCCGAGTCCCGATCCGTTCCACTCCAGGTATAATGGCAACGACCGCCCTCAATGTCATAGTACTCGGCATCACTGGCATTCAATCCCTCCCAGCACTCACTAGCTTCTTTGCGGGGCCACAAACAGCCTTTACCCAAACGCCAGTCCAGGAGGCAACTGCCCTTCGGCTGCTATCTTCGACGTGAACGGGGACAGCCTCGGCGTTGGCGATTGTGTCACGATTCGACACGTGACTAGTCATGTGTTGTGTTATCATGTTCATTAGTTTAGCGTCTCTGAGTGATAACATGTTAACTCGTGATCACCACCATCATCACTACCACCTATACAACCATATAAGTTTTCCTTTATAGAGCTGCGTACTCAACTCATACAATCTTTAGCAAGATAACATTCTACCCTGATCTGCTTGACACTTCAACGACGATTAAACCCAACTACCACGTGATATAGAATACCACGTGACAAAAGAACGTTACAGGCTGCTCCGATACTACCATTACCGACGGGGGCACCGCAACTAACAATTGGCGGCGAAGACGGCGGCCCGACCTCGGAAATGCCGGGATATATCCAACTGTTGGCAACTAGTAGTGACGCCGTCTGTATTGCCTGGTTTACCACGACCTCTTCGGTGTCGGATGGCGGCGACTTTCGTAGTTGGAGCGGGGCCACGGCCCAGTTCTGCGGCTTGCCGTAGTATCCCAACTCGGCTCAGTTTCCGGGAGTTTCGGCATCATATCAGCCGCCGTGTTTCTGGATGAGCAATGATGGACGCCTTGTCGATGGCTTTAGTGCTCGGCTAACAGACTTTTTCTTCCCGGGGGATTCGGGTCTTGCTAACCAGACGGCAACGCAGTGGGCCGAATACCCGCAGACTTAGGATTAATTTTTTCTTTCGCTGGTTCAGTTTTAGTCTCCGGACGTGAGCAGCTGCTGCTTTAACCTGAGCTGAGGGTGAGTATACCTGAGTAGAGCCTGCGCACTATAATGTGAGGCCCATTTTGGCCTCCTGTATGCCCCGGCTACAGTTTCCTTACCGAACTTTGCCCGGGAATCTGTTTCAGCTCCCTCGCAGGGTTTCTGCTAGAGCTCATTTTAGATCCCTCTTGTTAAAGAGTATACTGCTAGTAATTCAGCCTCACAATTTACCGAACAACACCAATTCAACGTCATGTATTTGAACGTACAGTCGTCTGCAAAATCGGCTTCCCCTCGCAAGCAATGGACTTGACTTCAAACGGTCTAGCTCTCGCTTATTTCGTCAATGATACAATTGCACTACTAAGCAGCTGCCTCCGCGAATGTTTTACTGTAAGTCTGTTAAATATTCGAACAAGGGCGGGCGGTCAATTGAATAGAAAGGCGCATTGTCGCAAACGGTAGGAGGCTAAGCGGGCTCCCTCAACTTATAGAGTGTTGTTTCAAGGCGCTCCTCTCTAGCACCTGCAAGGGACTGGCTGATATGCTACGTATCTCCGAGGTAGGCTCTTGCGCCATCGGCAACTTGGAACGTGCTAGAAGTGATGGCCGGGCAAAGATAAACGTTCCGCCTACCGGCTCATGGGCTGATACTAGTGACAGCGACGTATGCACGGTCTAGAGACGCTGTCAATTGTGGACGGAGTAAGAAGCCGAAACCATGGTTGGTTAGCGGTAGCACGGTTGGTGTCAATCGTTTTAGCTGAGTTAAGACATCGCTCTGGACCGTGTACGATCTGCCACCCTTTGTGGCAATACAAGAAATTGGTAGAAATTGGCTGTTTGATTGGTGGCAGAGCGTTTTTGTCCACGGCGGTCTGCAAAATATTAGCCCTGGCACCTCCGTAGCTGGAGTCTTGATCTGGGCTTATCCTAACCGACCACAATGGGTAAATAAACTGCATACAGAAATTGGTGGTGGCAATGCGTCGCTCATTTCAGTTAGTCTCGCTTTTTCCGTCCATCCCAAACCCTTCCCGTGTGTGTGCATCAGGCAGGTTGTACAGCTTTGTCAAATGATGAGGGAAGCCACGGGCGGCAGCGCACACGAAGGGGCGCGTACGACAGGTGAGGCTTGGCCAAGACCTCAAATCTCAACCTCAAGTCATCCTAAGAGCCTCTTCACTGTCGAACTCCTTCGCTCAACTCGAATATCATAACATTAGCACTTCAAATCATGGATCCATTGACTATTGCTGGCCTTGCTGGCAAAATCGTCGAATCTTGTACCGGCGCAGCCTTCAACCTTAAGCAGATCATAGATCGATGGAAAGACGCACCGAAAATGCTAGAGTCGATTACAGATGAATGTGTCCAGATCAGGACTGAAATGAAGATGATACAGAAGTGGCTTGAGAATCGACGAAAGTACGCAACTGAAGACGAGAAGTTCCTCAAAGTACTGGATTCTTCTTTGAAGCGCTGCCTTGACAATTTAGAAACTCTAAGAAAGAACACCTCGGATATATATAAAGAAAATGGTAGAGACCTCCATAAGTGGAAACGTTTCAAGCAAGCTTTTGACAATACGGTTCTCAAGGAATGCAGAGAAGATCTCCGACAACATTGTCAGAACGCTACTCGTTTTCTTCACACTTTTAAATTGTAATCCAACATCTCAACTTCTATTATTCCTGTGCTAATAGGTATAGAACGGCGACTGAGCAGAGACAATCATTACAAGAGTCGGAGGCTGTCCAGGAATTCGGACCAGGTGTGATTTATTCATCAGCCTGCTCTATACTCAGTGTCGACGTTTTTGATGATGAGGAAAACGATGGCCACTCAGTACTCTCCACATTTAACACGCCCGCCCCACCTGCAGGGCACGCTGGGGGCCATCAACCCATCGATCTAGCCCGAGACTGTACAAGGCTCTCTGGTAACTCAGGTGCAGCGTGTATGTGGCGTTTTGGGTTGATCTTCGTATCTCTAGCTGTTCTTCTGGGAGCCTACACCATGGTGGTTATAGATTCCCACCCAAAACGTATGTTACAAGCAAACCATTCCAAATACTCCACGGTGGCTCGATTAACCTGAGAAGCAGAATCAAAGTTCAAAAGTGAAGAGCTGCTCGTTGCCGCAGATGCTGGATTACATGAAAATGTATTAAAACTTCTCGGACAAGGCGCCGATCCGAATATCTACAACGATAGACTCCCGACGCCCTTTCATCTCACTGCAGCAAACGGCGACGAAAAGACCACCAAGCTCCTTAAAAAAGAGTATGATCGCCATCGTAAGACTGCAATTTGGCAGACAAAGGAGGGCACCACACCTCTTCATATGGCTTCTATGAACGGAAATACGGCAGCTGCGAAACAGATTCTTACATTACAAGGCCACAACTGGAAGCAAGAGCGAACAAAATCACCAGAAAAGATCGAGAAAATCCGTGCATCTGTGGGGAGCAAATTCCACGAATATCTCAAGCCATTCCTCAAAAGGAAGACATTCACGGCAAGAGAACTAGCTGCTGTATATGGTCATGTCGACACAGCGCTTGCTTTTGAAAATGAGTCAAGAGATGATATTCTCCTTGCCTTGTCATGTGCTTGTATAGTGGGAGATGAAGACATGGTCAAAGCACTATGGATCAGTCACGAAAAATGGTGGTGGTGGAAAAGACACCGTTGGACCCCGGTCTTCAATAATCCGGACCACCAAATTCGCTGGTTCCCAGCACCGCCTCTGCACTTAGCTGTCATGTCGGCAAATGAAGCAATTGTAGCTTTCTTTCTCCAAGAAGACCTAAACACTAAAGATCAGTCAGCACGCTCTATCTGGGGTCTCTTCACTAGTGCATACCCTCCTTATAGCTTACCAGCACACTATGCAGCTATTGCGGGTTCAACTCAGATTTTGGAAAGACTACAAAGAATACATGCAGATTTAACAGCTCGGGATTATCAATCACGCACTCCGCTTTCGTATGCAGTCGAAAATCTCAATAGTGATGCGGTAGAACTGTTGGCTGATCTGGAATACCAGGAAAGGTGGGGATGGAAATCTAAATCCCGGCTCGAAAAGAAATATTTAGGGCCAGGACATGTTTGGCTGGACAGAGAGAGAAAAGCAGCTGCTATTTCAGACGAAAAAATTGTCAAGGCTCTGAAAAGTCTGGGGTTCTCTGTAGACTAGAATCTATGCGCCGGGAGACTATGTACACGACCACAAATGCCCCTAGACTCAAGATTAATTTTCTCTCTCGCTGGTTCCGTTTTAGTCTCTAGACGTGAGCAGCTGCTGCTTTAACCTGAGCTGAGGCTGAGCATACCTAAGCCGAGAGTGAGTATGCCTGAGCAAAGCCTGAGCATAGCCTGAGCAAAGCCTGAGCATAGCCTGAGCATAGCCTAAGCTATCCTGAGCCGTGGCCTAAGCATCCTGAGCCGTGGCCTAAGCATCCTGAGCATGCCCTGAGTCAGCCTGCGCACTATAATATAGAAACTATTTTGGTCTTCTATGTCCCGACTATAGTTTCCTTTTCAGACTTTGTCGGGGAATCACGTTTTTGCTCCCTGCCACCAGGATTCTACTATAAGTATTTTTATGCCTTAACGTCAGTTAAGGGTTCTATATAAGGAACTCTACTATAGTCCCACTTTTTTTCTTAGTATAAAATCTTAGTATAAAAAAAAGTTATATGATTTTCACTAGGTCTGTTTTAGGAAAGCGTCGCGACAGCTGGCCGCCTCTCTCTGGCCGCCTCGCGTACGAGCTTACCGGCTTATATAAGGTAAAAGATCTCCTAAATAAGACATTAAGATAAGGTATTAGACGTGCTTAATACTCTCATTTCCTTGTCTAAGCGGCCTATAGGCCGAGAAATGTCACGTGCCTTTAGTATATAGCGTAACCGAGTGCTCTGCCTTACGGGTTACCTGTCACAGTCTTAGTTTAACGCACAGTCCTACGACTAAGGAGACCCAGACAGTGTGGCGCTATATGCGACAGGAGGCTGCGACACGGCCCCTGATCCCTTATCACGTGCCCTCGCTTACTAGCACTCACTATTAGATTTGGTCGACTCNAGCTGGTCGGATGAGTGGTATCATCAACACAAGCAATAGGNNCACAGAGATCNTCNNGAGGGCTNAATTNGGGTAAATCAAGTATATTNTCAACTGTGTCGAGTAAACTATCCCCTCGTCCGGTGAGACATTGCTAGCGTCGCATGGGGGCTTGCACAGACAGCACAGCATTGTTACGGCTCTGTAAAGGCACTAGGGCCCTGACGTCACGTAGGGACGTATTTGTAAGAAGGTGCTATATTACGAAGAGACTAAGCTAAGGAGAGAAGAAGAGGTTCTCCTGGAGGGAGAAGCTCTATTTAACTATATAAATAGCGCTAGTAAGCGAAGTAGTCCGTAAGCGACTCCCCGGGATAGTGAGTCACCCGGTCAGTCGTCAAGTCATTAAATCGACGAGCGTCAAATCAAGTCATTACGTCGACTACTATCAAGTCAATCTATCCTAGCGCTAAGAAGTCGAACTAGGTCTGTGACATTATCACTCTTAAGGCAAGAGATATAGTAGTACTACTTGATTTACTCGAACCGATAAAGAGAGATATAGGTTGAGATTAAGTATAAAGGACCTTTATTAAAGTCAGTATTCTAATATATATCTGTCTAAGGCTTTTTATATACTCTTATATATATAATCGTACTAAAAAACACGTATAACTCCTCTATCAGGATATCTGTCTATTCCTATACTCTCTCTTATAGTATATAGAGTCTCTATATACTCGTATATCGATTAGTATTCGTAGTAATCGTATAGAAGTGATCGTAGGTAAAGAACAAGCTAAAGTAGTCGAATAGATGTGTGTCACGACCTAGGGATCATGTGATCAGACCACGTGATAGAGTCTAGGGTCTAGGGAGTCGCCTTAGGATTAGGACTCCTAGACTCCTAGACTCTATACGTTCGAACCACCTATATAGCTATATAGCTTTCCTATGTTAGAGCGTATGCTTAACTTATATTCTAATATCATCACTTGATTAGGATAACGCTCTACTAGAACCTGCTTGACGCTTCTAAGGCTAAGTAAACCCTGTTTACGTGATATCGAGATCTCACGTGATAACAGAACGTTATACTTTAAGCACCTCTTTGCCTAGAAGCATATAAAGTAATCGATACTATGTCTAACCTCTTAAGTAGCTCTCGAGCCCTACGAGGCTCGGCCCGACCTTAACCAAACCTAGGAACTCTAGGACCCGAAACGGTTATCGAAAGCATAGTCACCCCTCCCCTTAAAAAGGATTCGTCAGACGGTGATGACCCGAACGCCCCTATAGAAACAGAAGAAGAAACTAAGGTTCGATTCCTATAAGACATCAGTAGAACCGTTTAACGAGAAATCAAACAAGGTCTCTACGATAAGGGAAAGAAGCCTAAAATCATGACTAGTATTAATCAGGAATTTACGCTCGAATCAAACGAAGCTTTAAAGATCCTAGTGCTAGAAAGGTTTATAAGAGCCCGCGACAAGCTTATTATGTTCTTGTTATAAGCCTAGATCTACCTCGACTTTAAACGTAATAAGTTTAAGAATAATATTAAGAGATCCTTATAGCTTATAACTCACTTAAAAGATGCCGCCGTAAAATAGATCAAGCCCTTCCTAATCGACTTCTATAGGAACCGATAGCATGTCGAGCTTATAATACCGACTACTATTATAATCTTCTAAGGGCTAAAAGGGTTCGAAACCGAGATCACCCGCGTTTTCGGGAACCTTGACGAGGTCCGGGAAGCCTAGCGAGAAATCATCTGCCTAAAACAGAAGGGGTTAGCGATCTAGTACGCAACTACCTTCTAGGGGATCGCTAATAAGACTACTTAGGTAGGCACTGCCGTCACTACCCGCTTCTACGAAGGATTAAAGGACAAGGTTAAGGATAAGATCGCTAGAGGGCTAATACCTACTAACTTACCCGATATAATTAAAACGGCCGTTAGAATCGACAACCGNNTATAAGAACGAGAGAGAGAGAAGAACACNNGTCGCCTNNGANAANGACNNANAGCCCCNNGAAGTTTAGCCTATAATCTACGGGAACTAAACGCTANNNAACGACCGTAGATGTNNNTAGACNAACGTAAACGACTAATAGACNGAAACATNTGTTTCTTTTATAAGAAACCAGGCTATCGTGCTAACGCCTNCCCCGANAAACCCGCNNGAAGGGGACGAGGAACATTTAGGGGNAGNGGACGAGGCCGCGGTANNGGNCGTNGCTAAAGACGNGAAGTAGGACTTATAGAACGATTAGTNANNGACCTTCCTNNAGAACGCTCCNTNNAACGAATNTAAGTAATTCTTAATCGNGTAGAGGATACTAACGGCGAAGTACTACCCTTTANNGATNNNTTTATNNAGGAAGCGAACNTCNGANATAATAGNNGAAGCGACGAGTTATCGGACTCNNNCTTANANGCCNNNNACNGATTAGAANAAGAAAATAAAGAACTATAAGACCCTTTACTANTANTAGANGAANATTAGATCTACGTNNGACTNGAANNACACTATCGNCGATAGATATTCGTAGACCTAGATCTAGAAAACAATANNNATGTCCTATATANNAANNGATACTTTATAGAGGTATANCGATCTAANAGAAAACCTANNATAGNAGAGTCGTTNTAGATCAACTATANGGACTTAAGNNNAATATCNTTCTAGTTATACGTATATCNGAATAGCCTAAATAACGACTATACTATCTTNNTCGCCCTCCTACTACTAGANNACTTNCCNNGANTAGTAGCGACTCTACGACCNGACTAAGTTTAGGAAATCTAATACTAAGGACTAANNTATANNGTCTAGCGCTANGAGAATTACCNNGAACTCTTAGAGNAGAGCCTAAGGTTTNACTATNNCTTNTANGAANGNGAACTATAACTAAACANNNTATATCGATTCCTAGGATAGANNACGAGATCNTATAAGATTANNAAGACGATAGGAAAACTATATTTAGAACTATGTCTTTAAAGAAACTAGATACGGAACCGACGACGAAGAAGAAGTTCGCCTAAGCCGAGAGTAGATAACTTCTCTTATAAGATCTCTTAGTAAGCCCGGCTTAGAAAGAGAAGTAGCTATTATAGCTAATAACAACGGTACGTAATTAAGTGTCTAGCTCTAGTACGAAAAGAAACGAGTAAAGGCCTTAATCGATTCTAGAGCTAAGGGTAATTTTATTAATCTAGAACTCGTCTAAAAGTAAAGACTATAGACCGAAACTAAGGATACCCCTTACTAGCTAAGGCTATTAGGAGGTAAAAATACTAGAATAGACGAGTAGGTCTAAAGACAAACTACCTTAAATATCTTACGGATACTAAGTAGGTATATCGAACAACTATCCTTTGACCTAATACCTACTAGTTAACACGAAATAATCCTAAGAATTCCCTAGATCTAATAATATAACCCGAACATCGATTAGGTAAAAGGATTAATCACCTTCGAGCGTTACGAATATAGTAGTGATTAACTCCTAGGCTATCGCGAGGTAGGCGTAACCTCCGGAAAAGCGCCTAGACTAGTTAACGTAGACGGTCCTCTACCGACGGAAATTCCGGTATAGTATAAGCGGTTCGCTAGGCTATTCGACGACCTATAAGATTTTAGGGCTCTACCCGAACACTAGCCCTAGGACTATAAAATTAATTTAAAAGAAGGTAAGCTACTACCTTTATAGAAACTTCGGAACTTTAACCTACGAATCCTAAAGACGCTCGAGGAATACGTAGCTATAGCCTCTAAAAAAGGCTAGGTCTAGAAGTTAAAATCGCTATACGTATCGAATATAGTACTAGTATATAAGAAAGGAGATCCCTTAAGAAGACCTTATATAGACTATCGAGACCTAAATAGTACTACGGTACGAGATGTCTACCCGATACTATTAATATAATACCTTCGTAACAAGCTAGTAAGGGCTATTATATTTATAAAGCTTGATTAGTAGAACTTATTTAATTTAATTAGGATTAAGAAAGGATAGGAGTTCCTTATCGCGTTCTTACTACCTTCTAGGCTCTAAGAATATATAGTAATACTATTCGGGCTAACTAATACGCTAGTAACCTACTAGCGGTAAAATAACGCGATCCTAGTCGAATATCTTAGATACTTCGTTATCTACTACCTTAACGATATCCTTGTTTATTCTAAACGAGAAGAGGACTATAAAAGGCATATCCTTAAGGTCCTAGAAGCCTTAAATAAGGTCGACTCGCGATTAAAGCTATCGAAATACCGATTTAGAGTTAAACAAGTCTTATTCCTTAGACATATAATCCGTCTAAGAGAACTAAGCATTGACCTAGAAAAAAGCGAAGTAGTTAGAAACTAGGATCCTCTTAAGAGTATAAAAGATATCTAGTTATTCTTAGGATTCGCTAACTTCTATCGAATGTTTATTAAAGACTATAATAAACTAGCTAAGCCGCTAATAAACCTTACCTATAAAGGAGTCGCCTAAAACTTTAAAGACGACCTAAAATGTCTATAGGCCTTTACGGATCTTAAAGGACGATTTAAGAAAGAACTAATTCTTAAATCCTATCTAATAGACCGCGAAAGTACGGTCGAATACGATACGTCTAATATATACGTTAGCGTAGTCTACCTATAAAAGGTAGACGACAGAAGGACTTACCTCGTTACCTATTTCTTATAGAAATTATCTTCTACTAAGTAAAACTATAATATCTATAAAAAAGAACTATTTACGATTATTAAAGCCCTCGACTACTAGAAGGTCTACTTCTAGGGAGCTTTATTTCCGACTACTATCTTTAGCGACTATACTAATCTTCGAACCTTTACTACTACGAAAGTCCTAGAGAATCGTCGACTCGCGAGATAGGCTAAGAAACTATCGTACTTTAATATCGTGATTAAACATATCTTTAGAAAAGACAACCCTCGGGCCGACGCCCTAAGTAGGAAACTAGGCTACGAAAGCGATAAGGTATACTAAGAGATAGTATTACTTAAGTAGGAAAACGACCTCCTCGTACCGGCTATTAAGGAAGCTATAGTAGCCGAACGGATAGACGACTTATAGATAGTCAAGATCTAGGAAGCCGGATTAGAGCTTATACTAGATTAAATCGATAAACTTAAGATCTATTAGAAGGACGCTAAAATCTATCTATTCCTATATAATAAAAACAATAAGATCTTCTTATTAGAGGCTATACGAGAGGAGTTTATTATAAAACAACATATATTACCCGCTTATAGACACTAGGGCGTTAAGAGAACCTATTTCCGACTATTAAGAAACTACTAGTTCTTTAGAATAAAGAAAGAAATCGAACAGATTATTATAGAGTATTACGAGTACTTATAAAACAAATCATTAAGGCACCTACCTTATAGACGAATATAGACCGGAAAGATACTCGCTAAACTATAAGAGTTAATATCGTAGGACTTTATTATTAAATTACTAAGATTAAAAGATCTAATAATATAAGTTAAGTACGACTTAATCCTAGTGATTATAGACAGACTTACTAAATACGATATCTACCTCCTATACTAGGAGTTAAGTACCGTAGAAGAACTATCGTACGCCTTCTTAGTAGCCGTCGTTATAAACTACGGACTATTAAAAGAAATATACTCTAACTAGGACAAGCTCTTCACGTTAAAGTTCTAGACTACCCTAATAATATCCTTAAGAGTTAAGAGGAACCTTAGTACGACCTTCTATCCCTAGACTAACGAAAGAAATAAACGAAACAACTAGGTTATTAAGGCTTATCTATATTACTACTACGACTAGAAATAGGATAACTAGGTTATTCTCCTACTACTAGTATAGTTAGCCTATTACGGATTAACAAGTAAAGCCACGGGCGTTACCCTATTCTTTACGAATTACGAGTTCGAACTAACGATATATTATAAGCTAGGAATATCGACGATCGATAATAAACGAGCTAAACTATTAATAATAAAAATAGTTTAAGTATATAAAACATTAGTAAAAGAACTTAGGTTTATTATAGACCGGAATACCGACTACTATAACAAACGACGTAGCTAAGAGCCTACCCTAAAGAAGGGGGATAAAGTCTACCTCCTTTAAACAAACATCTCGATAAAGAGACTAAATAGTAAACTCGACTATAAGAAACTAGGACTATTCCTTATTAGCGAGGAACGAGTACCCTTAAACTATAAACTCTCCCTACTAAAGAAAATAAGAGTCTACCCTATATTCTACGTATCCCTCCTCGAGCTAGTACCGGCTAAAGTACCGATTAATATAACCCTTAAGGCCTCGACTAATAACGACGAGAGAATATACGACGTCGAAATAATACTAGGAAAGAAGAGGAACGATAAGACTTAGAAGTAGTTAGTAAAGTAGAAGGGCTATCTAGAGTCAGACAATACCTAGGAGCCGCGCTAGAACCTTAAGAACTCGACGGTATTTTAAGAGTATCTCTAGACGGAAGTATTAACGATGCCTAGTCTACGAAGGAGGGGTCGTCGAGTAGGATAGGGACCTATTAGTCTCTTCCTTAGCTCTTTCTGACCTTCGCGGCCCTCTTAGCTTCCTCTACGGCGTCTAGCTCTTTAAGGAATCGCAAACCACGCCTCGTTATGTCGTCTTCCCTCTTCGCTAGGAGTTTCTGTTAGGCCCTAAGTCGGAGGACTTTTACTATAGCCTTATCCTCCTACTCTTCTAACCTCTTCTATTAAGCCTTTACCTACTCTAGCTCGGCCAGCGATAGCGCTTCCTCTTCGAGTAGGTCGAGTAGCGGAATCTCTATATTATATTTCTATCTAGCGCGGGTATACTCACTATAACGTTTTGATTTCGCCTTGTCTACTACACATTTCCTTTCTTCACTACGGCAACGGGTGTACAGGGACATCTTAGATCCGGTTGATTCGATCTAACGACCTAGCTGTTAGCGGTATTTAATTTCGGAGCGTTTAGGTCCTATTCTTAGGAATCTAGAAGGATGACGGTGCTACCACGTCGTCAGAATTAGATTAAGCGTAAGGGACTGCGCTAGGACGGATAGGGAATAGTGTCACGACTAAGGATTATGTGACGGTTCACGTGATCAGTTCATCAGTTCACTCGTTTAGTATTCAGGGCCTGAACTGCTAAACCACTGAACTACGACCACTACTACCTATATAACCATATAGCTTTCCTATGTTAGAGCGTGTGCTCAACTTATATTCCAATATCATCACTTGATTAGGATAACGCTCTACTAGAACCTGCTTGACGCTTCCAAGGCTAAGTAAACCCCGTTCACGTGACGTCGAGATCTCACGTGATAACAGAACGTTACACCCACCTTGATTGATCTAACGGGTCTTAGAACTTTGCCGTCTCGAAGGCACAGGTTAAAGGGAAGTGATGTCTCAGAGGGTAGCCAATTTAGTACTCCCGAGCGTCTCCCTGTGTAGCTAGATTCCGCTCTTATGTAAGAATTATCTCGAAAAGTCAATCAAGAATCCGACCATTTTCCAGCAGAACTCCGTCAGCAAGGAAAGACAATCATTCTCCTCCTAAGGTCTGATTTCAAACGATTTGCAGGATGTTGTTTAGTACATGCACCTCAACAATCTCTTCGGATGCACTCACGAAAGCTGCGACAAAACATTTGGATCACCTGAGCTCTTGGCCGGCACTCACTTCCGTCGCAGGTGTTACCGCGGCCGCTACAGGTTGAACAGATAATCATACACCCATCCGCAAACAGCAAATACCTCGGGGTTACGCTTGACCCAGCGCTAAACTGGAAACAGCACATCCAAAACCTCCCGGTCAAAATCTCGAAGACTATTGGTGCGCTAGCAAGTCTGGCTGGTTCCACTTGGGGAATAGGAGTTGCTGAACTCAGGAAGATCTACCAAGCAGTTGTCATCCCCTAGATGATGTACGGCTGCTCTGTATAGTCTGTCGCCCATGAGCGCGGAGAAGGCTACATAAAACAAACCATTGACTCACTCAAGACACTCTAAGCGGAGGCGGGTAGAATCATTAGAGGCGCATATAAAGCAACGTTAGTCCTGGCCTTGGATGTAGGGCTCCACCTCCTTCCTGTAGAACAACAGATCTAGAAGACAAGCGTTGGGACTGTCAGTAGGATCCTCTCCTCGGACAGAATGCTGGCTTCGGCAGGATTCCAACTCCTCAGAACCACGAGCCGATGGAGAAAAGAACCATACCTGAGCCCTCTGGAACACACGTACAGGCGTCTTCGCCAGCGCCGCGGAGCGTCTGTTCCATAAATCTAATTGCCTTTGTTACTGATTTTGGCTCGTTCAAGATTACCCTCAGGTCTATTCATCCTCCCCTCCCAAATACCCTTCTCCGTACGTCGTTGTATGTCCGACACCTCAGTAGGATGTGGTCCACAGTTTACCGTCCTTCACCACAGCCGCATCCGGGGTCATCGACTTCCGGCACTCTTCTCTTCTATAGGAAGTCTCTTAGTCCAATCGCGCATCTAGATGAGCAGAGCACTCTACCACTTCTTTAGGCCGTGGTATAGTCGCAGGACCTTATGTGATAGCTGCGGGGTATACTTAAAGGTGGTTCTTCCCCTCGTTTCTGCTTTCCAGTTGTCTATCCATTCGACTCTTGTCTACCTCTTAACCCAGGTCTTCAAGGTTGCTTACAAGTGGTATGTCCTTGTCTATGTAGCGTTCTCGTTCCCCTGGCCAGCTCCTGAATTTTGTTTAGCTGCTCTCTTAGCCGCTCTATCTGCGCCTTCGTTTCCCTAGATGCCGGTATAGGCTAGCACCCACCTTATCTCGACTCGTATCCCCCGCTCTCCTTAGAGTTTGTCTATGAGTTGTATCGCGTCGGCTACAATGTACGCACCTAATCGGCCAGTCGGGTTCTGAAATGTCCGGATAACTGCTTGGTTATCTGTAAAGATGATCAGCCTGTCTCTCTTGTTTCCTTTCTCTGCGTCCTCATCTGTAATTTGAAGGGCTAGCCTGATGCCTTGTAGTTCTACGGCATATACAGTTGAGGTTTCACTGTCCCCCATGTACACCAGTTTTGTACATCTAGCTAGGGGCGATACTGCTACAGCTCCCACATGGTTGTTAATTCCGCTGCCGTTAGTGTATATGAAGAGACTATTCGAAGGGTGCTTGAGGAACTTCTTGTGTTAGGTTCTGGCCGTTTCGGCGCATGATGCAATCCTTACGATCGGTCCTTGCCACCATGGTAGGACAAGAAACGGTGGGATAACCTCCCCCCTTAGGCGGTTTCGGAGTTGCGATGCAGCGCAAAGAGACGAAGTAGAGCACAGGGGGAAGACTGAAGGTACAGGGACACGAGATGGCTAGCAGTAGCGGCAGCCAAAGAGCCTGACGAGGAACAGAGGGTTATATAGCCTGCCTCCAAGCAACGTAGGACGAAGATCTCCCAACCTTGTGTCCCCATTTGCCATTGACGATTGCCACGTTATCATTGCGAGCCTTCCAACTTACTAAAAATAATTGGTACAGCAACTGGAATACCTCCCTTTTCCTCCGGGGTCTCCTCTCTGCATTAGAGGTCCATCAGCGAGGCAATAATCGCACTAAGCGATTTTCAAAAGCTGCCATCCTAAACACTGTCTGATGGGGCTGGCCTAGCCGGCAAAGCTAGGTGCATACAATCCTCCCCCGTTCGTCCAAAAGTATGCAGTTGCTGTCTGTATATTGGCTCCACGCCTCTCAGCGCTCCGTCTATTCGTAATTCCGACTAAACATTTAAAATTTCAACACAAAACAAACTCTAATCCTATTTTCCGCTTTATAATCTGATTAAGTGCTTCTCCTCTCTCATAGATACTGTACGTTACTGCTTATATATAACTCATGGTGGGGTAAATTGGTTACGCTTTGAGCTTCTTAATAGTTAAAATAGTTTTCCGACTGCTCCTTTTATCTCACGCTTTTACTATATCTCAACGATAACTTATCATATTTAAACTCATAAATTACCTAGATCAGTCACTCTAATTAATACAAGAGTAGTTCTTGTTAATTTTTGGTTCAAGTTAAATCTATTATGCGGAAGGGTTATAAGGATGATAAGAATTTCTAGTTCATTTACCGAGCCTGGCACAAAAATCACTAATCTTTAAATGGCTTACAGTGACGCGCAGCTGCTGTTAGCGAAAACCACTTTAACCACGCGTTTTTACGCGTTTCTAGACTAATTTAAAGTACAACACANACTATAATAAATATATAAATATATATAAATATTCATTATTTTAACATAAAAAACAATACTACGTACTTAGAAAATCAATAAAATAAAANNCNCTTATGTTCTAAGGTAGTTTATTNGACTAAAGTNGTGAAAACCNAAATNTNNATANAAAAAGGGCNAAANNTCNTNAAAAAAANCATANTCTAATTTCAAAGANATTTTNTAAGAGNATTTTNGGATTTTATNTTTAGAAATTAGGATATANNAAAAGTATANCTTCTAAAGTATNTTANTANCAAANNTAAGATTTGTAATAGTNATAGTTATATANTTATATACCCTTCTAAAAGGTGAAAAATGGCTGTTTTTAGTGGGGTTTTGGAAATCGGTTAACAGCAGTTGCGTAGTACTGTACCACATATACAGTTCGCTTTCTAGTGTATCTTAGTATACGTTCCACGTATCGTTTGACTCGGCATAGCCACGGCGTCACCCTTTGTGTTCCCGCAAGTTGGCATACGAAGTAGCTGGTGGGAAGGGTCTCATAATTAAACGTTAGGAAAGCGGGAAAAGGCATCCAAGGGGGTTTCCGTATCCTGTTAGTAAATACGAGAGTCACGAGAGTGCTGCTCTAGAGCCTCCTCGTTGCCGAAGGATCGATAGCAAGTCTCACAGTCGGAAGATGGAGGCCCAGTATGGCAGAGATTATGTGAGTATAAATTCCTTACCATGAAAGGAGGAGGATTGAGAGAGAGTAAGGGTGTACTATCCAAGCATAAAGAGGTCTCGGTCAGAGGATGGTTGTTCTTCTTGGTTGCTCGAGGGTCTTGGGGACCGAACACGGTGTGGAAGAAGGGGACTGACTATGGATTAGGAGGGGGAGGTAGACATCATCCAGAGCCCAGACATGTCTGAAGTGCCCAGCTTCCTGAAATGTGGAATGGGTTGGGTCTATATTTTCTTGAGGTTGGACAAGTTAGACAGCCCTGAGTTGCAACACCTGATGAAGAAACTCGAAGCTTTCCAAGTAATCGAGCTATGTTTGGATATCTGCTCCAGCATAGGGGATTTTCGCCAAGTACAATCAGATCAGATAAGTCAACGTCACATTCGCTTAGTTTATCTACTATGCCACACCCTACCAGCCTACACACAAATATTATTTAAAAAACAATTTCGAATTATTTTCTTTTCATTTTTCAACTATAGTACCTGTACCAAAGACTATCGGAAAGGAGCTTACCCTAGCTCAGAGAGCTAAAATATAGACTCTACGAAGAGAGTTACTCTCCGACTAAGATTTCCTGGAAAACTGAGACCCTCCGTACTACTATCACCTCATTTCTTAGCCGGCAAGCTATTTACCCTGATACTACGTTTAAAAGCAAGCCAAGAAGCAGTTGTCCAAAGAAAATAACCCCTTGGGGTAAGAGAACCCTTATACGAACAGCTACAACCGACAAAAGGATAACCTTAAAATTACTAGTAATACCTTCTAAATTAGGCTAGTGTTTAAACTACTACATAGTCGTAGTTATCCTTAAATCCCTTGGAAAAGCAAAGCGGAGGCCACGGAAAAGCCATTCCTCTCGGTACTACATAAGAAAAAACGTAGGCTATACTACTGTACTAAAAAAGCTATGAAAAGGGATAATCGGAGGGTATACTAGAGCAATAAGGTAACCTTTGAAGTAAGAAAGGATTTATAAACTTTTTAGGTAACCAGGGCCGCTAGTAGGGAAGAGGATTACACGGACAAGAACCTACGACCTGCTTTTAATAGTAGAAGGACGACAGTAGGGGTCTGGAGCTGTTTTTATAGAGACGAGATAGGACCCCTATATGTACTTCTAGAAGGGTAGAATATAACTATAAAACGATATAAATAGGTTCTCTAAAAGTTTTTTATTCTATTCTACGAAAGGATGAGGAAATACGGGGACAAAGTTGTTATACAAGAGGATAATACCCTGTGGCACACAGCTAGGATTATTACCAAATATCTAGCTAACAAGAAGGTCAAGCGTATGACCTAGCTACCTTAGTCGCTAGATCTTAATCTCATCGAAAATATTTAGAAGTATATCAAGGATATAATCTCTAAACGAAGGCACGGGGTGAAAAGTACAACGGATATGAGACATGTTCTTCAGTAGACCTAGCCCCAAATCGACGGGAATTTCCTTTTGAAATTGTGTGATTCTGTACCCCGAAGATGGGATACGTACTTGAAGAATAAGGGGGGAGGGGCAACTGAATACTAAATGGCTTCAATTTGAGCCTATTTCAGACTAAATCCGACTTAAAATAGTGAAGTGATGGTCCTTTAAACAAGGGGTGTGGTTATATCACGTGATGAAGACTTATCTGACCTGATGGTACAAGATGTTGTCGACTTATGCCACGAAGCTTGCAGGATTTTCGAAGCGGCTCTACAAACTGGCAACACTCCTCTAGAATCTGTTCACCACACTACAAGAAATTTTGCGCAATGGCTGCTGAGTACCCGGTCTATAATTCTGGTCCGCCTACTTTCTAGAATTTAGTACGTCTTTCCTATTAAGCTACGATTTTGTTTACTAATAACGACTCGCCTAGTTCCTTACCACATATAGCCCATGGGGTCAAAGTCCAGACTGAGAACCTAACAACCGATGCGAAGCGTTCTCTTGGAGATCAATTGGCGCAGAAGTCAGATTCTACCCCTCAATCCGAAATCAACGTGGTCTCGCCATCCTGCAGAGGTGCCTCGCCGTGTGCTCTGGCTCGCTTGAAGATATCAAGTCAGCCGTAAGCAACGACAAAAAGACTCTCGACTTCGCGTCACAGTCAATTATCACAGCCTCCGAATGGCTGCTTGCTCTAAGTACGACAGCCGATGAGATGTTTTCGAAACCCACAATTCAATCTTTTGTCGACAAGAAATTGGATGAGGATATGACCAAGGACCACGGAGAGTGTGGGATCTGTAGTGGTGAACTAGCCGTCGGGCAGAATGTAGCGGTTCTAACATACACGCATTGGTTTGGACGCCCATGCATCACATCATGGCTACAATCGAATCATAGGTGTCCATATTGCCGGAAGTCAGTACTAGGAGGAGAGAATCCGTAAAAGAATTCTGATAATCTTCTACCCATGTGAGTCAGAACAACAACACACTGACCATAACTTTATATGCTCGCGAAGGAAGAGGTTTGAGACCCCTAAACAATGGATTCGTCTCGGCACGGTGGGTTTCTCTCCACGCAGGGACGGACGTAGTATCAATTTGCGGTTCAAAAACACTAATAGATACATATCTTCAAATTTTTGTTGCCAAAACCAATTTCTCATGTAGCTTGTCCATAGAATTTTGAAAATTGACCGTAGCTTCAGCAATTTTCGCCGTCGTTTGCCCCAACTTCTCCGTATGACTCTGTCCTTCTAGCATCATTCTACCATGGCTGACCTCTTGTCCCATTTATTCTCCGACGGTTCGCGTTGCTGACGACGAACAAGAGGCAACCTCATCGAGGCGCCGTTGGGGGTGCGCGTAAGGCAAGACTTTTCATTCTCAAGCCATTCCCTTTCTTTCATATACTATTTTCTCTTATATCCCGTTCTACTGCCGTGCACTAATCTCTTTTATATATCTCCTCTTTCTTTATTTTGGAATATACGATCGTTTGTGGCCGTTTCAGAATCTTGCCGCTTTGCAACCATTTATATCTTCACATCGCCAAGACATCTAGATTCATCTGAACTAAGATGTTGCCTTCATTCCTTGCTACATCAGCAGCTTTACTCTTACTCACGGGCCTCGCCCATGGCTCGCCACAATTCCAAACTTCGGCATACTCAGTACGAACATCCACAACAGCAACCCGAGTCTCGTCAGCATCGACAGTCTCACAGGCAGCCGCCGCAACAGGCACAACAGCATGCAACAATTCCCCTCTTCTCTGCAATTGAAATTACAATAACATCACACTGTAACGTTCTGTTATCACGTGGTATCGCTATATCACGTGGAAGGGGTTTACTTAGTCTTGCGAGCGTCAAGCAGGTTCTGGTAAAGCGTTATCCTAATCGAGTGGTGATATTAGAATATGAGTTGAGCACGAAGCTCCTACATAGGAAAACTATATGGCTATATAGGTAGTGGTGGTGGTAGGGGACCGAGATATCGCTAGGCCGACGAGCTCGTCTCGTCCCTTCGATCTCTCGGCCCCCACGTGACTGGTTACCTAATCATGGGTCGTGACACTACTCCCTATATGGCCTAGCATAGTCCCGTACGCTCAAATACTTAGGTTATATCTTAATTCCATGACACGTCACTATCCTAACGATGTCTTTAGACCACGCTACCAAGATTAAACAAAGACTTCTTGCCGCCTGTGATATCGAGAATACTGAAATCGAAATGTCCTCCTAATTTCCTTCTTATACACAGCCTTTGATCAAACGTTAGGCCCCTTGAGAAGTTTAGCCAGTACGAAGTATAGCCAGCAGCATCATCATCATCAGTCTACATCCCAAAAGCCCCACCACGGATTTTTTCATCCTCAAAAAAGACGCATTTACCTACACTGGCTATGCGTCTTTCAATCCTCGTTCTTACCGTGCTCGCGGCATTTGCTGCCGCGTCCCCCCTCGACGTTGACAAATCGCCTAAAACGGCTGATGTGGGCACCAAGACAGCAACGCATATTTCTGCAACACATATCGCTACCGAAGTGAATATAAAATCAACACATACCACGAAGAAAAGCCACACCAAGACCAAGACTAAGACGAAGACCAAGACTCGCTCCTATACGCATACCCCAAGACATACGGTTTCCGACAAGAATGTTAAGGAAACTCATATCACGACACATAGTGATATTGATGTGGATGTTAAATCTACTACTACGAAAGATGTGACGAAAGATACGAAAGCGGCGGATAAAGATCCTAAGTAGAGGATGGGATGTGAGGGTGGTTTTTTTTTAGAGAAAATATTAAATGAGGTTTATATGGTGAGTTGGTAGCGTTTTATATATGAAGAAGAGAAGATCTTCAACGAAAGGCATAATGCATTTTCTGATCAACGTGTGTGCTATCCAGGAAACGCGGGATGATATTGGTTGTTTTTAGAGCGAGAGATTGGGGATAGCATAAGAAATGTTGAGTATCTATTCAGGGTGCAAGCCAAGCCTCGAGGTCTTACAGAAGCCAGAGAGTACCGCGAAGATACTAAATTGTCTAAACTGGGGATCTTGATAACTTTTCACTCTCTAGTTTACTGTTTCTTTTCTCTTTAGTCTAATTAATAGCCACTTAACTCTAATCTTGCCTCTATAGACAAGGTAATAATATTAAGAAATAGTTTCTTTATAAGCTTCTTAGAATAGAGTATTCTATAGAATGGTTAGAGAAATCACCTACTATTCTTAGCTTACTAAAAGGTTAATAGTTTCTGTTTCCTAGGCCTATTATTATCTATAGACTGAGCCAAGGTTAATTATGGAAAATTAGACAGTCTCTACTTTAAGAGTACAGTACACCCTTAAGCCTAAGTCTTGTGAAATTTTTCTACTAACCTTTGCTTATTCCTATCCCGTAAATGTTTCCGAACCAATGCGACTCCTACTATATATAAGGCTGTTGTCTATCGCTTACTGAATAAATGCAGCCCCTGCAGCCCTAACTAACGTTACTGAATACGTCCCTTACCCAAGAAATAAGTTCTTCAGTTTGCCAAGACTTGAAATCCGCGAAATTTTGTGAAGCTTTTAAAGTTCGTGAGTTTATGTAGCTCTTGACCTTAGAGCCGGATTAACTTTTATATTGTCCAATATCTTAATATTACCTAGATATAAAATGGGTATATAGCGTGACATAAAGACGAAATTATCCCGAACAGTTCCTGAGCTCATTGGTTATAATACCCACCCGGCTAGACTCCTCAATCTGGAGGAAAAACCACGGCGTAATGTACGAAAACCCCGCCCTCTTGTTCTCCCCTTGCAGCACACAAGTCTTGCATAGCACGCTCTCCATCCCCGATCGCGTCCGCAGCAGCGGCTTCAGCTGCTCAAAGTCCTCCGGCGCACCCATGTCGCCGGCGCCATCCATGAACCCCAGCACGATGGCCGCGATAGCCACGGCAATAGGTGTGGCGAATGAGGTCCCGCTCCGGTGGACTGCCTCGTTCTTCACGTCCAGCTTGCAGGACGGCACCGCCTCACCCAGCGTGCAGATGCGCCGCCCTGCCCCATCCGTTGGGCTAAAGCCCGCCGCGTTGCCGTAACTATCGGCCGCATTAATGCGGATCACCTCGGGCAGCTTGGCCGGCCAGAAGACGCCTTGGTTGCCGCCCTCATTGCCGGCCGCCGCGAACACCAGCACGTTCTTAGCCCGCGCCTCGAGGAGGGCGAGCAGGATCGGCCGCAGCCGCTGATGGAATTGCGGGAAGCCAAAGGAGAGGTTGATTATGTCCACCCGGTCCCCATCATTGGAGGAGAAGTACTCGATTGCCTGTAGGGAGGATTGGCGGTGTTAGCGTTGATGGGATATATGCGCCAGGTTGAAGAACCGTGCAGGTTACCCTTGTTAAGTATATGGCGGTGGGTGGGTCTTACCTTGGCAATTTTTTCGATATCAGCGTCCTGAAGTAGTTGCGACTTGCTGACCTTGGCAATCCGGAGCCGCACGAGCGGCGCAAGTCTAAGAAGTAAGTACGCAACTTGAGTACCATGACCGTCGGTGTCTTTGCATGAATCTTCCGATGGCCAGCACTGAATTCTGCCCGCCTTCGACGAGATCCAAGAATTTGTTGGGTCGATACCCGTGTCCAAGATGGCAATCTTTATTCCCCTTCCATCTATCTGAACTTTTGTTCCCTTCTTTTGCTTAGCTTGCAGGGCCTGATTGGCACGAACTTGGTCAAATATACCAAACCAGTTCAATGCTCCTTGGACCCTGTTCAGTTGAACGAAGCTAGTGAGCTTTCTTCCTATACCATATTGAATAATAAATGGAACTTACTGTTTGGGTTCTGGTTTGTCATCAACATCAAAGAATTTGAGTTGTAGTCGTCCAGTGGTGTGAGCTATCGGAGCATGGGTTACTTGAGTAGAGCTAGTAGATATTGAAGGCTTGGGTTTTGTTGGTCGAGTAGGTTTTTGTGGCGTTTTCTGTGACGGTAAGTAAAGCGTCAATAAATAGCATATATATATACATGTAAGGTATAGAACGTACCTTCAAATGACCTGGTTTTGGCTTCGGTGGAGGTGGCGGTTGTTTCTTGCGTTTGATGCTGGGCAACTTGAGCTCTGAAAGCACTTGATCTGGGTCCTTATCTCCCCAAAGTGAGATGAAGTCCCTCTCCAAAGGACCAATAACCGCTTTGCAGAAGTCTGTTGCAAACGATTCTTCAGTGTTTTCTGAAGTATCTAGTTTGTGATCCTGAAAGCCATCTATGCAAGCCCCCGCGGATTGTCTGAATCCTTCAGAAACACCCCACTTCACTGCGTCAAACTCCTTTCGAGCTTTCACCCGGAAGTCTTCGATCACAGTTTCCCCCAGATTCACACCAGAAGGCAGTGATGCCTGCTTGAATATCTCTATCAACAAGATTCCGTGGAAGAGAAGCTTGAGATCGCTGGACACCTTGGACGGATCAGAACTTTTCGGGTGCTGACGAATGTATGTGACCAAAGTCGGTCGTAAGAGCAACTGGCGGCTATATTGCAATAGACATATGCCGGATTTTGTCCACCCGCCTGGAAACCAAGGCTTCCAACAGAAATCAAGCAGGGAATACGATAGGACAAGTGCTAGGCATGTCTTACTGCCGATATCGAGCTCAGTTTCATTGCAAAAGAGTCCTTCTTCAAGGCTCACTGATTCGACGTCCTCAAGCCCCGTCAACTGTAGGTCTGTTTCGGCATGTTGAAACATGGATTTCCCGTCAATGTTTAGGTTCAGACGAGATGTCGTCAAGTTGTCCATAGTTGTACACAGGTCCGTAACTCGGGTGAGTGACTCGTTCCCGGGGGCTTGATCTATCTCTGGAATAGCAGACTCCTCTGGCAATATTATCTGAACCTTAGGCACAGGCCTGTGTTAAGTAAGTAGCCAAAATATAGGTTAAATATTTAATTGAGGACTCACGATCGTTCTTTGATAGCAATTTCCGTTTCCTGCCAATGGATGCCTTTGACTGACTTTCCTCGACTAAGGAGCATGGTAATAGAGTGATAATCAGTGTTCTTGGGAAGAAAACGGTGAGTGAAGAGCAATAGTATTGCCCTGTGTGGTCTTGTGCACTCGCATCGACAATACTCTGAGATGGTGGAGAACAAGTTGAGGAGGAGTGGAGCGATGGAAGACTTCGACCTTGAGGTTACCGGTACGGCTTCTTCAGGAGGAGGTTGCTTGCTATCATCTTTCGCAGCTTTTGCTAGCTCAGCGAGAGATTTCACGAGGTCGCTACGCTCTTGTTGGTCGGTTGGTCTCACAATTTTCCAATAGCCAGTCAGAAGTTCCTCGGCGTCCGATGGACTATCATTAACGCGTTTTCTCAATGTTTCCAGGCGAGGAAAGGTGGACGATGCAAATTCCTGAGTTTTACGTCAGTATTCCAGGGAAAATTGCACGTTGATTTGAAGAAGTTGTCCGTTACCTCGGCTATAGTTGACTTATCCATGCTGACGATCTTCTCAAGGGACTTGAGCAAACGGCTCAAAAGTTCGTCATGTTGATCGTCAAGTTTGTGGAACCTCCATCTGCCTGACTCCATAACTAGGCAAGGGGAAAGAAAGTCGGTCCAAAAGGCTCTAGTTGAGCTGTACTTTTTGGCGGAATAAAACATTTGAGCTGCAGCCGATGCAAAAGATGGCAGGACGGCTTGGAGGAGACGTATCCGTCTTTGCAACGGGGCGCTTAAATTGGCATCCCGGGATGCCGGAGCGAAGATACTGTCGAGAGACATGGTGGGATCGATTGATAACTGGCTAGGTCGTATACATGTTACATGTGGTGCAATTATGGACAGAATGAAGTGCAGATGGCGAGTCACAGATCATAGAGTCTTGCCGGTCCTGATACCCAGGCATTGGGACTCGAGGGAAGGCTCAAGGTGTGGAAGGCACTATCGTAAACTCCTATATATCGTTAAATCTGTAAGCAATGAAGCTCAAATCGTCGGCTCCTTGACAGAAGGTATTCTCTCGGAAAGCATCCAGCGAGGCTGCTATAGCTGGGACTCACTCGTGTGGTAGGGATCACGTAAACTGCCACTTCCAGGAGCCCGCATAGAATCTTTCCGGGTTTGGACTATATGTCGCCGATCATGGTGTTTCGTGAGGCTGGGATCCGACTGATGATGGCACGCGCTGTTGGCGCATTCAGCTGCGATTGCCGTTGGAGATTTATTAGATTTGGTCGACTCCAGCTGGTCGGATGAGTGGTATCATCAATACAAGCAATAGCAACACAGGGATCGTCCGGAGGGCTCAATTGGGGTAAATCAAGTATATTATCAACTGTACAGAATCCAAGATCAGGTCGTCAGGCCACATCTCTAGACTACAAGTGAGACGTGCCCTAAAGCACGTGCTGGGTGCCATAGCAGCCTCAGGCTTCCAGGCACACACTTCAACAAGATTGCCAGGCATGCATCATCACGTGTGCGCGACATTTCGGCGGCTGCCTCGTCGGGCCGGGTTGCAGTATGACTCGACCGGGAAAAACGCGTTCGGATTGGCTTATCGCCACAAGATACAGTGCAGCAGATGTCAGCAGCCCAGACCTGTCAGCAAGCCCTTTAAGCCCTTCCCTTCTCTTCCAGCTCCCAGGCTCATTGTCGTTTGAGCTCACCTGAGATATCAGCTTCGCACAGCTCCGGGGCGGCCAGCAAGGTCGAGAATGGCTTCAATGCGTAAATCCTATTTTCTTGCTCCGTCGTGGAACATCAGGCCCGGCGAGGTGACATTAGGAGTGTGGTCGCCAACCCCAAGCTTCCCCAGAAGGCCCTCTTAGCAGCAACCTTAACTAAGGACATCGATACGCCAATCCCCGAGCCAATCGAGGAAAAGGCTTGCTCCGGAACGGCGAAGAAAGAGACAAAATGGAGCGCTGGTCTGTTCGCCACGTTCATCCAGGTCATTACACTGGGCGGACAAGCGTCTTTTTCATCGGACTTGACATTGCAGGTTGACTACTCGTGCGACTCAATGGAGACTCACAAATTCACGCCCCCTCTGAGCTACATCGCGAAAGCCGTCGAAGACACAGCGGTCAAAACTCATCTAAAGTTGGGAGGCCTCGGAGCGAAAGTCTTCATTGTCACAGGCATTAAGATGGCGTCCAACATCACCATAATAACAATCGAAGAGAAAAAGAAAGAGACAATTACTGAGATCGGGGTGCATATACCGGCCGCGCAATTAACTGTGGGCCCTAAAGGATCACACAACTCAACCAAGTATGATAAGCATACTCGGACGATCGCGGGTCCAATTGTGTTTGCTTTTGAGATTGAGAAGATCCTAGTTAACCTGAGGGGCAAGATTGTACATGGAGAATACATTGACGGTGCCATGCTTGCCAAGAAAGAGGGTGCTGCCACTGACTATATTGTTGAACGAGCAGGGCAGGACTTGGATGAGGATGAGATTGATGATTTTGATGTGACGGCTCGCTTAGGGACTGATGATGAGACGGGGGAGGTGTGTGAGATACTCATACCTTGAGACCAGAGCCGCAAAATCGCGCACGGCCAGGTTGGGCCAGGGTAGTTAAGCAGTCTTCTGCTGATATTGCTGATTGATGACTACATACACCTCGCTTGAATTGATCCGTGCTTAAGAACACACTATGATATAATTGAGATACCCTTCTTGTCTTGAGGGCTCGGAAATCAAGATCCAATATCATCAATTTGACCTAGAAATGCCCAGAAGAATCCTCTGGATACGATGATATTTATACCAGAGCGACTAGTCGCGATGAAGTTGATTGAGCTACCTTGGCAAAAGTTATGGGAGGTTATCCAACTTATTTATGCTGCGGTGACGAAGGCTGCAAAAGGACCAGTGACGCATTTTCCTATAAGATCCTGAAACACGTAAAAAATACATGCATGCGTACTGTAATACAGTATCCCTTGAACGTTCATGCTTCTATCGCGTTTTCTTTGCGTGGTTTATCCCTATCCGGAACTTTCAACCCTACACTTCAGATAAATTTACTCCTGTACTACAGTTCCTCAGGCTATTTTACTGCTAATACAGCTATCTAGCCACATCACCTGACGTCCTCAATCAACTACTGTACTGCTGACAAGAGAACGTGCTAGTGGTGAGCTAATTTTGATTATATAATCACTTGGCCGATTAGAAATACTTTAGTACCTTAAAAGTCTAGTGACACTAAACTTCTCTCGGATTAGGGCTTAAGTGCCTGAGGTGAATATTTGGGGGTTCTGCACGTGAGATGGCGTGTTTGTTCTAATCGGCTGAATCCTTCCTTCACCTCACACCTGCATATTGTGTTATCACAACCCTACTTCTCGAGTTATCAAAATTCATTGAAGTTTCATTTCATATTGATTGCGCAGTTGCGCGGCAGTCGCAGCCTTATATTCACGCCTACTTACTAGCCATGGCCTCGTCCTTCCCTGCTTCCTCAGCCTTAAATGACGCTTCATCTTTAATATCAGATACAGCTGAGAGATCCCGACAACTTCTTCTGTGCTGTCAAGAGAGTTTTGCAGAAGAGCCTAGAGGTATTGCAGGAGTTCAGCTTAGCAGATTTAACCTGTGGGCATCAAATATCGGCGTCTTCTCCTCCCGCCAGGCCTCCCTTGATTATCGACTCCGTACCGCACCAACTGCGAAAGCCGCTGTTGACGGAAATCTTGAGATTATTTGTACACAACTTCTATCTGGTGAGATATCCCATCTGGTGGCCTGAACAAGGAGGATACTTCTCATGCTCGGTACTCACAATACCGGCCAGCGCTAGCGGGACAGGAAAGTCTTCCCGACGAAGTCCTTGATGAATTTGCTGGAGCTAGTCAAAAAGACGTCCACGATTTTGGGCTCAAATTCTTCCGTCGATCATCGCCCACTGCTAATGTACGACTTTCGGCTTTGAGTTTGGTGGACAGCACTATAGACACACTTCATCAGCTCTCGCTCGCAATTCGAAGAGCGAGTAACCGCAACTCTTTAACGAGAGTGCCAAATCTTTATGATATCGATGGGGCTTATCCCTTAGTAAGGGACTTAGAAGAGGGGAGCCCTGTACCACGCCCTGTACCACGCGTTCGTTTCGAAGCTACACCAGGTTTCGAGGACTTTCTTCGCCGGATTCTGAAGTCTAGATGGCTGAGACCTGACGAAAATGCAGCCCTCAATCGGGATCAAAAAGACTACCGACAACTTATGATCGATCGCTGTGTTGCGTCAATC
This sequence comes from Cudoniella acicularis, assembly GCA_013054445.1. NCBI lineage: Eukaryota > Fungi > Ascomycota > Leotiomycetes > Helotiales > Helotiaceae > Cudoniella > Cudoniella acicularis. The sequence goes on from JAAMPI010000217.1 coordinate 41,732, forward strand.
TCAATACGCAGGCGGCAACTAGCTTATTTCAAAGACCATCAAGCTAAACTTGCGATAGAGGTTGCAGCCATGTCTGTCCCTGCGGCACCGAAGCTAGTAAAGCCAAATGCTCAGTCTACCAAGCCCGCGGCTGCACCACAACTCCTCTCACCATCGAACTTCAAAGAACCAGCTCCTCAGCAGTCATCGTTTCACGAAATTACTGAGGAGACGCCTAGTGAGACAATTGGTTCTGAATTTCAGTCTACGTCATTCAGACTATCCCCTTCTACATATGCTCCATCATCAGCAGGCTCATCGTCGGACGCTGGGGGACTGGGAACTGAGGGCCCTTTTGAAGTGCCGCCTGTGCCAGAGCTGGGGCCAGGAGACAAGGAGAAAATGTGCCCATATTGTTGTCTAGTGTATCCTGCTAAGACATTTTCTCTCCAGAAGAAGTCTAGGAGGTGGAAGAAGCATCTATTAGAGGACCTGCAGCCATACATCTGCCTGTTCAAGAATTGTAACCAGCGAGGAAAGACTTATCGAAGCTTCAAAGATTGGCAAGCGCATCTCAGTCAACCCCATGACCAGGCCTGGCTGTGCTCCTTGTTCCATCCCGGAGTCAATACGGCTGAGGATCAGGCGTTTCTCTTTGATAAAGCTGCGCAGTTCAATGAGCACTTGTACCTCTATCATCCCGACCTTGACCCAGCCACTACACATGGTATTTTCCAGGCAGCGAGACAACCAGCCGCGTTGCCACAATGGTGTTTTGTGTGCTTAGCTGAGCAGAACTCCGCCGTCGCACTCCAGAGGCATCTAGCCAACCATCTAGAGCGAGCCTTCTTGCTGGCTCTGCCAAGCAGAGACGACGTCAAGGACTCCGATGACGTATCCAGCGGCCGGCCGTCCAGCCGAACGGCGCCAACGGGTACAGCCGCACCTCAAGACGCAGACTTACTAGACCTCCGCGACCTCTACGGGGATGATTCTGATGCGAGAACCGTTGCAGCTCAGACCTTGTCAGCCAAGGACTTTGCGGCTCGACTCTCAACCATTAATATCGAGTCAACTTTAATCCAGGACCGAAGGCCCTTGCTGGATACATGGACAAGTGAGCTATCGTCGATTCAGAGTTTTGGCGGCATCCAAGATCAAGAGCGTGACCATACTCTTAATTGGCTTAGCGTAATGGACTACATTGCCCTGCAGAGCGACTACCTCCGCTGTCGACAACCGGGAACTGGTGAATGGTTTCTAGACTCTGCAGTGTTTAACACATGGGTGGAGACCGAAAAGCAGTCGTTTCTCTGTCTAGGCATTCCTGGAGCGGGGAAGACTATCCTCGCTTCAGCTGTAGTTGAAAACCTCCACAGACGGTTTCAGGGAGACCTGAGTGTTGGCATTGCGTACCTTTACTGCAACTTCCGGCGGCAAAACAAACAGAAAGCCGAAGACCTCCTCTCAAGCTTGCTTAAGCAGCTGGCTCAAAGCCTACCTTCTCTACCAGATAGCTTGGAATCTCTCTATAATATCCATAAGGTCAATAGGACGCGACCATCGCTCTATGAAATATCGAGTACCCTCCAGTCCGTGGCTCTTATGTATTCAAGGGTCTTTATCATTGTCGACGCACTTGATGAATGCCAAGTTTCTGACGGCTGCCGAGCGAACATTCTGTCGGAAATCTTCTCCCTCAAAGCGAAATGCAACGCAAATATCTTTACAACTTCAAGGATCATCCCAGAAATAGTTAATAAGTTCGAGGGGAGTGTGAGATCAGAGATTCGTGCCATCGAAGAAGATATCGGCAAATACCTAGATGCTCACATGTCGCAGCTCCCCAGATTTACCTTAAGCGAGCCTAAGCTACAAGAAGAAATCAAGTCTGGAATTTTAAAGGCTGTGGAAGGGATGTAGTACCTCGCTGGCTATACAAAAGTGCTTCTTTTACTAACACCATCTGAGGTTTCTCTTAGCACAGCTTTATCTTGGCTCGCTTATAGATGAAACAACAGTAGGAGCTATAAAGAGTGCCTTAAAGCAATTCCAGAAGCAAACTCAAAGGTCTATCGAGGATAAGAAGCTCGAAATGTTATCTTTGGCCTATGAGGAAACAGTGGAGAGAATTAATGAGCAGAAAAAAGGAATTCAGCTTCTTGCGAATAAAGTTTTATTATGGATCACTTGCGCGAAAAGGCCTCTAACTACTTCCGAATTACAACATGCGCTTGCTGTTCAAGTCGGTGAACTGGAACTCGATAAAGACAACCTTTCAGAAATAGAAGACATGGTCTCCGTGTGCGCTGGGTTAGTAAGGATTGAAGAAAACAATATTATACGGTTCTGCCACTACACTGCACAGGAATACTTCGAGCAGACTCGAGCAACTTGGTTTCCTAATGCGGAGGCTGATATTACGGCCGTCTGCACTACCTATCTCTCTTTCAAAGTCTTTCAAAGCGGGGGTTGTCAGACAGACGCCGAATTTAAGGAGCGGCTACAGTTAAACCCGTTCTACCACTACGCAGCATGCAACTGGGGACATCATGCTCGTGAGGCTGTGACTTTGATTCCAGGAGTCATTGATTTCCTCACTAGAAAAGCCCAAGTCGATGCATCGAGCCAAGCACTAATAGCTATCGAGCTGAATCCCGAATATTTTAATTATAACCAAGAGGATCTAAGGCAAATGACAGGGCTACATTTAGCGGCATACTTTGGGGTTGAGGCCGTTGTCAAGCTACTGCTCAAGACTAGCCGGGTCGAGGCCGACTCGAGGGATAATGATGACCGGACGCCGCTATCGTGGGCTGCTGCGAACGGGCACGAGGCTGTTGTTAAGCTGCTGCTTGAGACTGGTAAGGTTGATGCCGACTCGAGGGATAATAGTAACCAGACACCGCTATCGTGGGCTGCTGCGAACGGGCATGAGGCTGTCGTTAAGCTGCTGCTTGAGACTGGTAAGGTCAAGGCCGACTCAAAGGATAAGAGAAGCCAGACGCCGCTATCGCGGGCTACTAAGAACGGGCACGAGGCTATCGTTACGCTACTACTTGAGACTAGTAAGGTCAAGGCCGACTTAAAGGATAATAGTAGCCGGACGCCGCTATCGTAGGCTATTACGAACGGATACAAGGTAGTCGTTAAGCTATTATATAATTTTTTATAACTTTAATAAGAAAAAAGAAAAAATCTAAGCGTAGTTTAGAAGAGAAGCCGAATTTATAAGCGACTATACTATATACGAGGATAGAGTAGGCTTAAACAAATATATTCGATTACTTATAACGGATTTAAAAAGAATACTAAATTTTCCTATTACTAATACTTTACCCTTAATCTTATAAGTCGCTGTCTTTAGTACTCTTGCCGCTTCCTAGCTTTTATAGAGTTAGACCTACGTACGAATAGGCTTCTAATACTACCCTCTTAAGCTTTTTCTAATTTTAGCCAGCGAAGCAATTAGACCCGGGGAGTTAAAGCAGATCCTCTATCTCCCTAGTTCAAGTATCGTTTACTATAGTTCACTACTATCCCAGCTTTGCCTCACCTGAACTCGCCTAATACTGTTAACAAAGCAGCCCTACTCATCTTTCTAAACCGAAACAGATTTTGCTTAATTTAGGATTCAGGTTATAAAATAGGATATTGTCGCGTATTGGATATGACTCGCGAGGAAACGGCCCGAGAAGGGTTTTGGAATCCCTTTATTCCATGAATTATCCTGAATACCCTCGGCCGTCGGATCGTTCGAATACGTATTATTCTCAAGCCTCCCTTGTTCATATGGATTCAACATCCAATAGCAAACGAGATATTGTCAGGTTTAGAATAGAACGATGTGCAGTTAATGCCTAGTTCATTAGCATACCAATCATAAGGTGCATAATGCAATTGCGGAGGTAAAACGGATAGATCGGACTTTATTATTTGCAGGCCACGCGGACCTTCGGAGAAAACACCCCGGAAACCGGAAGAGGGGAATCAAATTCTTGCCATGTAATATAATTGCTCTTTTTCTTCTTTTCTTTAAACCTCAGATATTCAATCAATTGATCATTCACCACATCCTTCATTCTATCTTCTCTCATACTTGACTATTCTGTGGGCCTTTCAACAACAAGATTCTTCCTAGTACATACTATTATAGCTCTAACGTTAGGGAAGTCTCCGCAAACAAAATGACCGCTATTACACATGCCGAGTTCGATCAAAAGACTGAAAGCTTAGAAGTCGCTGAGAAATTTACTAGGGAAATTCGCGGGCGGACAATTCTAGTCACAGGCGTAAATCACAGAGGGATCGGGTTTATAACATCAAAGGCGTTTGTAAGTAGAATTAGGGACATAAATATTCAACACGAATTGACATAGAGCTCTAGGCCTCTTAGTCTCCTTCTTTTCTTATTATAGCCGGTCGTAACCTAGCTAAAATATAAGAAAGCATTAACGCACTCTGAGTAGAATTTCTAAAAGTAGACTATTATACTCTTAAGATTAATCTCTCTAGCTAGAAAGCTGTCTATGAGGCTGCTAACGAGGTTCTTTCCTAGAACAATATTCCTACTATTCATATCTTAGTAAACAATACTAGTGTGATAAACATCCCCGAACGTACTCTTACCAAAGACAGAATCAAGATATAGTTCGTAATGAACCACATTAGACACTTCTTATTCACTTAATTATGCCTAAACTTATTAAAGCTGTCACTTATAACCCAGAAGGTGCCACGCAGGTGATTAACATCACCTCTCTATCTTCTATGATAGTAGGCATATTCTAGAGCGATATTAATTTCGAAAAAATCAATAAAGGCTTACCAGAAGCTGAACAGCCGTCTTACGACATCCTTAGACTCTTAGGAGCGATTAATCCCGAGGAGAAATCGTATTTACTACCAGAAGGATATAATCAAAGTAAAGTAGCAAACGTTTTGTTTGGTGTTACCGCGAACAAATGCTTATACGATAAGTATAGGATCTTGAGCCTAGCGGTGAATCCGGGAGCAATTGAGACAGAGCTCGGGAGATATACTACACCAGAAACAGTCGCGGCAACTCAAAGGATAATGAAGAGTGAGGCAATTGATTTCAAGACGTTAGGGGCAGGAGCAACTACAACTTTGGTTGCTGCTACAGATCCGCGGCTAGGAATACCGACTAAGTCGAAGGACGGCTAGGAGAACTATGGGGCATATCTGATTGATTGTTAGATTAGTGATAAAGCCTGCGCCCGGGCGGTATCAAGTGACGAAGCTGAAAAGTTATGGAAGCTGTCTGAGGAATTAGTCAAAGAGAAATTTGTTTGGTGATAGAAAGGCTGTAAACTGGGGTGTATTGGAAAGCGTTAGTGTCTTATCTGTGGAACATACTTGTTGTGGCATAGTTTTCTTCCAACTACATGAGATTTTCGACGGTTTTCGCTGCTGGGCGGCATGCCTTCCTGATATAACTCACAAGCCTGGAGCATTCGGCATTCCCAAAATAACTGGGAGGCAAAATGTAGTGTACGTGGACTCAGCAGCCTTTCTTGAAGGACCCATCCCCTTCTGTTCAACGTCGACCTAGAGATCGATTTCCCCTATGGATCTTCGAGGAATGCTGAATAAATCTTGTTGTGTCCTTCGTACTGTATACGGACTCTGTTTAGAGTCACGCAGTGTGTGCTCCTTTCCTGAAAAAGACCACCGCCATTGTCGGAACTACCAGTTGCCGTAATATCACATATGCAATTCCCGTAAACGCTCCCCATTTTTGTTGACTCTGCCTGCCAGTCAGCCAAAGAATCTTGTATGATATATAATGAATCGATCCAAAGTTATCGAACGCCGAGAGCTTGTGTTGCTCTGATAGCGTCCACGAAAGTGCTCGAAAGAGATTCTAAAGGGATGCGCTACTGAAGGAATCAATGTTTGAAGACTCCAGCTTCACAACATGTCTTGATGCCCAACGATGGCTCAACGTCACATACCCGTTGTTGCTCCCGCTTTTGAGTTCAGATGTGAATATAAATTGAGGTTGTTGAAAGTTCCTAGGGAGTCTAACATCGATCAATCTAGTGGGAAGCCAGTCCGTAGGTGTGTGCTGTTCTCGGCATTTTGCATGACGGGTGATGCAATTAATAAGCCATCGCATTGCAAGGGTCCGACAAAGTTCCGAACCGGTATGCAATGGACTTGGATAGTTGATTGCCTTGTCCTCGTATCCATAGTGTTCTACCCGTCGTTAGCTTAACCAAGATTCTGCCCTAGAGTATAGTTTAAGGATGATACCATCTTCCGAAACAAGCTTAATAGTATTGATAGGGTGCCACTGAACAGAAAGATGACGGTTTAATGCCATAGACAGGAGCTACATCGATTCTGTCAGACTGACTGGAACCACCGAGCCAATAGAGTGCTAGCTGGAAGCCGTCAAGCCGATCTACTTGCGTCGTGTGCTGACTGATTGTGGTTTGCGCTGCCTAGCTTGCAAATAATACACCCGTTCATAGCAGCGCTGGAAGTTCCGGATAGGGATCGACGAATAATCAATCCTGGGTCTGTCTGGGCGGTGCCACATTGAGTATCTGGATCACAGCTGGCCGGATGAGTAGGGACCGGCAACTCGAGCAAACTTGGCAAGCCTCTTGTGATGGTTGAGCCAGCATCGTTCCACGCCATGCAAAATCGGCGCCCCAAAACTCAGCTGACACAGTCTCAACAGTCTCGCGGTTGCACTTTTTGGGCGCTGGTCGACGGCTAAATTCAGCGGCCATGTCTGCGCTACTGCTGGCTCAACTGCTGAGGAATTTCTTTTTGGTTCTATCATTGCACGTCAGTTGCTTGAAAAGCTTCCCGCGCCAAAAATGGGACCTGCGAGTAGAGACAAGACGAGGAAAGTGTAACCGAGCCTCCAAGGAAGCCAGAATGAGCCCCTCAATGCATGCTTAGGCTGACTCTGCCGCCGTCTACAGTTGCTCACCACTGCTCACTTGATTCCCACCTTCGCCTCACCCTTACTCGCCTTAGCTCACCTAGTATCGCCGATAAAGCAGCCCTGCTCACCTTTCCGAACAGAAATAGATTTTGTGTAGGTTAGGATTTAGGTTTAACAGCCCACTGTTATAACTCCTGAGGCCGATCATAAACAGGCAACTCATGTGCTCCATACCCAGCCGGCATTTCCTACCTCGCCATTTCCTGCTCGCTCATCTCAAATGGAGGAGTCCTTGAAGCTGGCGAGTACATTTTACTCTTCTTGCGTTTTGTAAACCAGAAAATTGAGCTTCCAATGAGTGCCAACCCAGCTAGGCCATCCACTGCACCGCCTGCTATGGCCCCAGTATTACTTTTGTCATTGCCGTTTGGTGGCGGCGTGACAGAAGTCGAGGAAGAAGAGCCTGTGGAGGAAGAAGAACTCGTAAAGGAAGCAGATGTAGTATTTCCCTCGAAAATCTCTTGTAATTTTGAACTCCCCCAGGTAGGTAGATACCGACTATTCTCTTTATAATACTCTGTGATCAGTGTTGGAGGTTAATAAGCCACAGCAGCAGAACTGTAAGTATCCGTCCACACGAGCTCCGTCATGTCTAGAATTTGTTGACCGTTCCAAGGATCGATCCAAGTACTGACATTAGGATAACTGTTGGGATATCCGCCGATGGAAATCACTTGGCGATTGCTAATGACAGAACAGGTGTGATATGCTCGGCGGATAGATGCGACGGAAGAAGTTTGGATCCAGGCAAATTCTAGTAGCGTCAAGATATAAACGGTTGACAATGCGTCAATTGTGGCGTTGTCGGAGGGGCTGAAACCTGTTGCGCCGCCGAACATAAATCTATATTGCCATTAGTTTTCGAATCTAGAGTTCGGACATAAAACTTGCACTTCGTAAGTGGCATTTACGGAGGCGTTGCTTGTTGTGCCAATAGAACAGAAGGCAAATCGAGACATAGGTGCACTGGTAAGAGGTAGGGCATTCGTTGCAGGCTGTGTGAAGAACTGGTTGGACTGGATATCGTACACTACGATGCTATCTAGTCCAGCCAAATCGTCTACAACATCGACAGCACCATATTATGGCCATTTGCCTCCAAAGAACACCGTTCACGCCTTCCGCTCCAAAATTAGGGATATATATTTCTTCTCTGAAAAGGTAGTCCCTGCTAACCAGCGATGAGGGAAGCGATTGATTGTGCCATGGTGAATTGCCGAAATTATAGGAAATCATGTCTGTGAGTCCGGATTGCTAAAATTCGTTATTATTCTCGGAGGCCCAGTCAAAGTAGCCACCTAAGGACTATAGCAGATGTGCGTTGGGTTCGTAAAATAAGCCTGGTCGACGCATTGGTGACTGTGCGGTCGATTTGTTGGTCGTTACAAACACTGTCGAGTTGAGCGTGGTCGTAGTCTAATCATTGGTGAGATGGATCGCGATGGTTTGGCAATCTGCCGTGTGAGGTTTATTCGGGGTTGGTAGAATCTGTAGCATACTCCATTGTGTAACCTTACTTGCTAAGGCCGCGCCGCCGTACCTTGCCCATATCTCGCCTCCATCGATATAAAGCCAATTTCTTACAACAACTGCTAAAACAATTTAAACATTTGCAAAAGGTAGATGGGGTTTGATCGCTCTATCTTACAGCTCTGCCAGTACCAGTACGCGAAATATTTGGGAAGGAAGCCGGCTTGCGAGGCTGTGGATTTGACTTGGATGAGCAATACTGTCAGCAGGACCACTTTCCCAATGCAAAGCATCATACGCAGAGACTTTTACAAAATGCGCTAATAATTGAGAGAGGACAAGTAACCAGATCGACGGGATAATAACCAAGAGACAAGAGGGAAGCAGAAAATCAAAACAAAGCTGGCCAGGAAATGGGGTAGTTGCTGTGCCGCATGCATGTATCTGCAGCCACGGAGAGAACATACAGAACGAGCAGAGGCTCCGCAGTACAGAGTAGAGCTATTCAACATTGCCTTTTTATACACAATCTCATGTGATAGCCGTTTGATCTATTAGTCGCTTCAACAGTCTGTGCTAAGAAATCAACTATAACGATTCAAGGGATAGTTATTTTAATAATAAACTAAGAATAAGATAGAATTAAAATAAAAAG